>JAHWFO010015411.1:874566-958574 GCA_023313115.1 Rhysida immarginata
GATAGATAGATAGATAGATAGATAGATAGATAGATAGATAGATAGATTTAGATAGACTAGTAGAGGATCCGTCGTTGCCCAAGATAATTACACTTGTAGGTAAACAGAACAATCTCAAAATGTTAAATTATAACTACAATTTGGTTAAATAATAACTCAATGAATACAACACATAGCGAAGGGTCTCTCCATTATACGAAAAATCCGACAAAGAGGAATTCTATCGGTACTTTATTTAAACTCTTTTTGACTTGCCTCAGAGTCCATCTTTACCACCGGGGATCTACTGGTTACTCTAGACCTAACTTTTACTTGCCCTTGACGTTGTAGCTCGTATACCCTCTTGCTCTATTCGAAACGCTCCGTGTTCAGATATTTACAATGCCCGTATACTCTTTTCTGTTTTAGCTGCCCAATACACGTTCTTTCCCTTTCCTTTCCAGACACATTAAATTTTGCCAGTTGTCTGCACGTTTGATAAGTAGCTCAAAGGAGACACGTGTGACTCCTTAGCCTCCTCAATAGACGCAGTCTTATTTATGTCTTGTCACTGCATCATCAATTTTTGCTCATTAATTATAATTCTCGGAAACGAACGTTGAATCATCGCATTATCAGCATCTCACTTTCCAAAATAATCACATTGACACAGAATATAGTCAAAATGTATATAGTCAAAATGTCCGGATCTGCTGTGCTACCAAATAAGCTAGATAAAAAATCATAATGAAAATTCGTAAAAAAATTTTTTAAATGTTCACAATGGATGGATCTCTCCATGTATGCCACAGCTAGCCTGAATAATTTTTTAGTCACATAATCTTACTTTAAATGTACATTTTAGGTTATAATTCCCATTCTGTTTTCGATGTTTTGAAGCAAAACTTTCCCATTCATCACTTTGTGTAGTCTAGCGCTCGCCGATTCTTCTGAATAGAGCACGGAGCTAAAGGACTGCTTACTCTGTCGTCTTTCCACTCTTTCATAATAGCCTGCTAACTCTCCATTATCTCCAGTTACTGATCATTTTTAAAGATTGTAAGAACTCTTAAGTTCTATGCACTGTCATTGTTAAGTACTAAGAACTCTCAATTCTAAGAAAAGCCTGAATGAAAAATTCTATGCATTGTTACAAATTGAACGTTATTTAAATTCCACAAACTTGGCCTTGCGTTGTTGTTCATTAAATATATATTTTTGGTGAGTGCAGAGTTTGTGAATTACGTGTTGATACCATTGTTGATAACTATTGTTGCACAAACTTTGCCTCGCATTGTTGGTCATGAGATATTTCTTATTAATATGCCCTGCCATCATTATGAATATCGACCTTTTTTGATATATATTTATTATTATCGACTTGTTATCCATAATTATTATTTTTTCGTAATATGAGGTAGAAAATGACACTCCTCACGCTTTGAAGTTCAAATGTATAAAATATCATCAAGATCGAAACAAACCTATCCACAAACAAACATTCTTCTTTATATATAGGGTGTCTCAGAATTTATTGGGGATTTCGAACAAACTTCTAGGGGAGTTAGTATGGGTGATTTTAAGTAAAAATGTTCATGTGAACATGAGTCCGAATTTGAACGATAACTGAGATATGAACAGAAATAAAAATGCCGCCACCAAGATCAACAAGTTAATAACTCAGCTTCTGTAAAGCCTGGATTAATGAGGTTTAGGGGAATAACAGGGAACATAAGACTGTGCATACCGTTAAAATTTGATCGAATTCCAACATGAAGTTTCCGAGTTACTTATTCAACATCATAACATGTGCTCACTTGTGAGTACTAACTAGCACTTGTTACAATTTTTTCTGTGTAACGTGGCAACTTCTCGTTGAATTTAATCAAATTTTAATGTTATACAGTCTCATTTGCCTTATTATTTCCCCTAATTTCATTAATCTATGCTAAACATAACCTAAGTTATTAACTTGTTGATCTTGGTGGCGGCATTTGTATTTCTGTTCATATCTCAGTTATCGTTCAAATTCGGACCCATGTTCATATGAACTTTATAGCTTAGATTCACCCATACTAACTCCCCTAGAAATTTGTACAATAAATTCTGAGACACCCTGTATATAGAAGAGTAAAGCAGAGGCACCCGGCTTGGTCCGGAATACTAACAGTAGTAGGTTAAAAAGAACAACATTAAGAAGTTAAATCAGAAATTAGTTTTCAGTAATTAAGTATGTTTGTTGAATTTAAGTGTTTAGTTTATGGGTTCTTTGTTATCGGTTATGTTGTCAACTGTCGCCCGAACGAAGGGACTGCATCCTCTGTCGCCTTTCACTCTTTCTCAATAAACTATTAACTCTCCCTTATCTCCTTTAAAAGATCCGAGGATACGGGATCGACCAGGATTTCTTCAGACGGAAAATCCTGAGATCATGCACTTCCTTCGGAAGTAAAGCCATTGGACCAGTGAGTCGTTTTCCGGCTGAACGTTAAAGAACCCTTGCGAGGCGAAATTTGATGCCCCTATAAAGCCGTCCTGAAATGACCATAGGAGGACGAATTTATTTAAACAATTGAAGCAGGTGATATTATTAAGTCTCTCCATCGTGAACCGCGTCTATCCGAAAATATGGCATGCATTTCCATATATTTTCGTATGGTAAAGGGAGAGGGAGTATTCAATATTATTTTCGTCCAAAACGTTAATACCAAACAAATCAAACCATCATTTTTAAAGATTTTCAAGAAAAGTTAACTTCAATTTTCGATAAGGCCGACCAAGAGGAATTCTATCTATTGTTAGGAATTCAATTTTGTTTTATAGTACTCAGAGGTCGTTTGGAACCATCATTTGCAATGATCTTACTCTATTGCACACTTTGCATATATAACCCGGTGTCACCCGAGACTTTATTTAACCTCATGTTGTTCTGGCTGAGATTAAAATGATATCCAACTTCACCACTGGGGAGCACCACTGGCTACGTTAGTCTCACCTTTCTTTTAAAGTTACCGTTGCCCTTAACGTAAAATCTCTTATACCCTCCTGCACAAACTGTGCCTTACATTGTTGGTCATGAGTTACCTCTTATTAATATGCCCTGCCATTATCATGAATATCGACTTATAATTATTATTTTTTCGAAATTTGAGGTAGACAGTGACTTTTCTCATGCATTAACGATCAAGTGTCCAAAATTTCAAATAAAACTTTAGATTTATATAAGAATCAAACACACCCACAAACCCCACAAACAAACACTTTTCATATACATTCAGATCGACTACCTGATAACCCGGCGTCGCCAGCGACTTTATTTAACCTCTTCTAACCTGGATCATTTAAACCCAGCGACATCACTGGATACTTTAAACCCATATTTCCTTCAAAGTTTCCCTTGTCCTTGATATAAGAGCTCTTATAACCTGCTTTAGACGAAGATCCCGTCGTTCAGATGTTTCTAATGCCCGGATACCTTTTTGTCTATTAGTTGCAGAATATCATTGATAATTACTCGTCTTTTCTCTTTACTTTCCAAACACACAAATATTCGCCAGTCGTCTGGACGTTTGTTGGGAGCTCAAGATTAACACGTGTAACTCTTTGGCCTCCTCGATATACACTGTCTATGTCCTGTCTTTGAATCATAAAGTGCAATATCTGAATGCTAAAATGTGTTTTTATCAGAAGAAAACCTGCATACAAAATTTCAGAACGAAAAGCAAAGTGGAAGTACTTAAAAATTCGACTGAAATGCTCCGTGCCGTGAATCTCATATACATAGTCCAAGAGCGAGTTAATATAAAAGTATTAAGAAAAAACTTTATCTAGCGTAATAATGTTGTGCTCAAAAGTTCTAATTTGAGATGGGAATTATTCGACCATCCCCAGTACATGCCTGATCTGTGACCATGCGATTTCGATTTGATGCCGAATTTGAAAGATCCTTTGCGTGGGAGAAGCTTCTCTACACGAGAAGACAATGGCAGTGCGGCTGGAGATTACCAGATTAGACAATGGTGCAGCATATAGTATCCATCGCCTTCCTCATCGCTGGCAGCGAACGGTCGTTTACCTTGGGCATATCTTCGAAAGATTTTAATGTGTTAATGCGCGTGCAGATTATTGTGCTCAAAATAATTACGATAGATGAATTTTTTGTGATTTTTACTCTTCCCCTTATCTACTATATCTTCTGAGAACTCCATATAATAGACATTATCAGTAAAGTACATTGTGTATTTTCATATGTACGAGGGTAAGTCAGTATACAGATTGAGTTTAAAGTCGAGCACATCAAATTTTTACTGCCGGTAAAAGTACAAGTTTCAGATTTTAAAAGAAAGTAAAGTATTACAGAATTTAGTTGAAATGTTGGCTTTTATTTTTACCAAATAAACTTAAGGTGTTAAATAAATGTTGGAAATGACGTTCGTTTTCGCGAATACAAAAGCGTATTCAATTTACTAGATTTCATGAGACTCTGCGAAATATGGCGGTATTGAAGTTAGAAATGGCTGTTGTGATGTTCTTTTTCAGCTCAGCAATCATGTGTGGATTATTCTTATAAACCACATGTATCAGATAACCCCATAGGAAGAAATCAGGGGGTGATAATCTGACGACCGAAGTGGCCACATACCCCGGGAACTGGCCGAAACATTCATTCATCAGATGCATATTGGCTGTTCCTGGCAAAATAACATGCCGCGGAATGAACCAGAATGCTTTCGAGAACAATTATGCAAAGCACATTGTTGCGCGTCTTGGCCGCAGCAGAAGACGTCTGGTTCCAGCATCCATGTTGAGGAGTGTACATCGCAAGAAACGACGTGCGTTTACTTGCATTATAAATGTTAGACCCTAGATCAGTAGAAAAAGGTTGCATTTTACGATGAGGCGCGTTTCTACTGTACCGTATCTATGGGCGCTGGCGTATGAGCTGGGAGACATTCGGAAATAAACTACCCGAAACTATTTTTGGGCGGCAACCAGCTGGAGGAGGAAATGTAATGATCTGGGGCATGTTTTCGTGGTAGGTTTTAGGTTCATTACTTCCTCTGGAAGATGCCGTCATTAGCGGTGCGTACTTATCCATCGTTGCCGACCAAGCGCATCCAACATGGCAACTGTGTATCCTGCAAATGATGGCATCTTTCAACAGGATAAAGCCATATGCCATGAGGCCAAAATTTGCCGTGCATGGTTCAAAGAGCATGAGGATGAGTTCCATTTAGTACTCTGGCCTCCAAACACCCCACATCTTAATCCTTGCGAGAATCTTTGAGAACATCTGGATCGACACGCCAGGCAGCGTGACCCTCCACGCCGGAAGCTTCATGATTTACGTGTTGCTCTGCTGTTCGCATAGACACAGATTCCTGTTGCCAACTTCCAAGCACTCACTGAGTCCATGGCCCGTCGCCTAGCTGATATTTTGGCTGCAAAAGTAGAAGTTAGCTATATGTTGAGCCTCTAATCGAAGACTGGATTCAGTGTGCTCATTGTTAGGATTAAATTTAAAATTTATGTACTGATTGTGAATTATAAATTTATGCTATTGTAGATTTAATACTTTAACAATCATTATAAGCGTTATAAACAAATCTTGCTGTTGTCATTCTTCTTCCCCTAAAATAGCCTTTTTTGCCCCTGATCAAAAAAAAGGGGGATCAATGGTGTTGGAAAAGAGGGATCAATTCAATATCACATTATAGAATAGGACTATAGTATATTGATAGAAAATATATTAATTTATATGAAATTGATATATTACAATTAAATACTAGAATATGTTTAAAACAAGTAATGGTTACATATTCATATTTCTTAGAGTTATGATTTTTTCCTTAAGTGATTCTTAATGTCCTATCCTCCCCTACTCTCCATGAAAATTTAGGCACTTGTGCTAGTGTTTCACGAGTATACCAAAACCAGTAGTGATGATTTGTTGTTAGTGTCGAAGCCAGCTGGTAACCTCCCGACAGACCTTCTCTATATCCTTCTCGTGACCACCCAGGTGATTCTTCAGTAGGCCGAAGATGTAAAAGTCGGATGGTGCCAAAACCGGATAGTAAGACAGTTGTTACAGATATTTCCATCCTAGGAATCATGTTATCATTCCAGCCACTGTGTCATCCAGCGGAAAACTCCATCTGTCAAAGCAGCTGGACGTTTCATAAGAATGGCTGACCGTAAATTCTTCAGTGTTCTGCAATACTTGGCTACAGTAACTTGTGGTCCTGGGGCAGAAATTTCCCAAAACACAGTGACCATCACCATCCGTGCCGACTGGGTGACTTTAAACGTCTTTGATTTTGGAGATGAGGGATGTTTCCTTCATATGTTTCCTTTGTTTTTTTCCAGTTCAAATGGTGAATAATGATTTCGTCCCCAGTGACGATGCGGCTAAGTAACTCACAACTTTCTGGCGTACCTCATGAGATATTGCAATGGAAGGTCCAGTCTGGTGTCTTTGTCTTGGCCAGTGAGACCCATCGTGCACACACTTTGTGAAACTGCAGGTTTTCATGCACAATGCTGTCAGCTGTCCAATGCAAGCAATACAAACATAAAGCCACCTCGTCGAAAGTCACGGATCATATCTTCCACTTTTTTCATGGTAATGCCACGATGAAATTCTGTAGAACGGTCTAGACGAACAGTATGTCTGATGCTGGTTCGACCACTACTGAAATGTTTATATATTTATTTATTTTTACCCATACCAGTCATTGCAAAACACGACAGATAAAAGAAAGTTACATAAAATCAATACGAAAAAACCAAAGACTTAAAAATTTAAAAAAACATATTGTTTATATTTAAACTGAAAATGAAAAGATGAATAATAACAAAATCTATTATTACTTTTGAGTAACTGATTCCATTATCTACAAAAATTACACGGAAATTAAGCAGACATGTTACAGAGTCTACAGCAATGACCGTTCACTTATAAAATAAGGCAATATGGTTATAATTTTACCAGATAAGTCATAAGCATTACAAAATTTACGTTAGTTATAAAAATTAGAGAACCAATCAGAAACCCTCCGCTATTTAAGTCAGTGTGATGTCACTCGCAAACGATGGCCATAGGATTTTAACCACCGATCTTGCCAAGGAAACTGGAGTTATTTGTCACAAATCTAAACATTTTGGTCTGCTAGAATGCCACCAATGCAAACGAGAGTTAGATTTACAAATGCAGAGCAATTAAAAGCCATGGATAAATAATGCAACTTCTTCGCTGATGATGTTTTAACCTCTGATGGTCATGATATGACCAGTTCTTTTTTTAAAATAAGACTTTTATAGGCAATTACTATGAGCAACACTGTCAAGATATAATAAAATTTGTATCAATTTAGATCTATAAACGGAATCAAACGCTTTACTTAAATCTGGCGAAATGTTGCTTATGTCTTCTGCAATGTTTAACATTTGGTGCATATAGGATTCATGTTTATCATAAATTCTGTAAGGTAACTATACAACCTTCAAAAAATAAAAGCACGAATTCGAAGAGTTCGTCTACATATAGAGTAGCTCATCCTAGAGCACAATAATGCAGTGATAACGCCACAGATTCTCCGTCATGGTTTCGCGGTATTGTTAATCATTCTGATTACATTCCAGACATGATGCCATACGACTTTCATCTGTTTCCAAAGCTTAAGGAACACCCGGGAGGGGATCCTTACCGACTAGAGAGGCTTATGGACTGTTGAACGATGGTAGCAATCGCTTCCGAAAAGATCTTACAGGTTGTATTTTTTCCTATTTCTTATTGTTGTGGCGAAAGAGTAATTTATTTCTACTTACATTAAGGCTTTAGTTTCTTTTTTACTCTGGTCTCTCACCACTGAAAATGGCTACTTGGTACCCGAAATACGTATCCGGTATTTCATTTCTCCTTGTGGATTTGAGGTTCTCACATTTTGGTTGTTCCATTCCAGTTTTTGCTCATTTTTGGTTTTCATCATGTGCATAAGTGAGCCACAAATATATAATCAAGATTTCATTCGTTGTCATTTTCTGACAATTATCGTATACGTCTGCGTTTGCATGCGACTGTAAGTCGACTCTAATCATAGGGAAAAAATATACATCCTTGATCATCGTCTTTTGGCTGATTTAGTGAAATTTTATCTGTATATATTCTTAAATAAAATTTGCAATAAGCCGTAATCACCTTAGAGAAGGCCTCTTCGATGAAAAGTAATACATTGTTACATCATCATAGTTAGGACAAATTTCTGGCTTATTAGTGGTAGAAATACGAATAACAATGCCCTATTTATGATGTAACACGAATAAACAGAGTATTAAAAATCCGACTTTGATGAAACTTTCATTATCGCTTAGCTAAATCAGCCCATATCTTGAAAACTACTGAACCGATTTTGATGAAACTTAAACTGTTCCCAAAGTTGAAAGATACGTATTCCAATTAAAAAAAGAATTATTGCAATTCGATTTCTAGCTTCTGAGAAATACGAGGACAAACATACAAACACTTATGAAATTTGGCACACCTGTTTAGAAGCCCACCTAGACTAACATATATTGTGCAATTCCAACAGTATTACATGCATACGAGTCGAATTGATATCTTCCTTTTTGAAGTCGGTTAAATATTACTTTCTCCTATACACATCCTCGACTTTTGTTTTGTCACATTTCTGAAAACTATGAGCCCACACAGTCATGTGACTGATTTTGCGGGAGAGTATGGACCTAATCTAATCTTTAATACAGACAGCACTTTGCCTTATTTCAAGTGTACCCATGACATATGGCGCATTGTGAGTTACTTCTTTACTAGAGACACAAATTGGCCCATTTTTAACTCTGATTACAGCCACTATTCTTGAAATCGTAGCCCCTATGATATAATGAAATATTAGCCAATGCTGACATAATAAGTAGCAGCCCTTAGATTGTTCAAATTTGGTGGCGTGACGCCTAGTTTGTAAGCTTCAAACGTTTCCCACAAGTGGTCTATCGGATAAAGATTAACTGGCTCAGTCGACCAACGAAGCACATGGTAATCTTAGTCTTATACCGTGTATCTTCCAATAGCAGCCCCCGGCGTTTATTTTTTCGACTGAATCACTAACCGGGCGTTTATTAGAGACCAGCTTTTATTGGAGACCGGCGTTTATTAGCCGAATCCTATGACCGCTTTGGAGGCATGTCTTTTATTTTAAAGAATATGGTAGTGTGCATTAAACAGACCTTTCTAACAGGATGCCTTGAGAACTAAGGGCTGAATGGCAGAATGCATATGATATCGAAACTCAAAGCAGTGTGCTGTGAATCCCCTCAAGCCCGTGTATACGTGAACCCCGACAGCGGCTCACGTGAACAGCTGCGTGCAGGAGAATCCCCGGCGTTTGTTAGAGACCGGCGTTTATTTAGCAATCTTAATTTTGAAACCCGGCGTTTATTAGAGGCTAGTGACAATTAGAGACTAGGCGTCTATTAGAAGATATACGGTACGTTGAATCTAAATATAAGAGCATTCGATCATGACAAGGTTCATTGTTATCTTTAATGTACCCATGTGCAAGGGGAATATTGTAGTTATATACGGCTCACCAGGTCTTCAACAATGTTATTCTACAACTTGCATTTTGTGGATGACCACTTAGATACGATGGAAAATCAGAAAGTAGTATATATTTTTTTTTCGAAAACATCGTAGTAGGTGGTGGGAAAGTAGATATACTTTTTGAACTTGTCACCTTCCCCTATAGTTTAAAAGAACCATGAAGGTGCTGATCTAGTGGAGGCATGCAATCGCAATCGGCAGGATGGCGTCGTTGATCACACAGTCCAGGCTGGAAGAAAAAAGCTGTAATTAGTTTCCTTCATGCAAACGGTCGTCCACCCAAGGAAATTCACAGTGAAATGCAGAAAGTGTACGGCAACGACTGCATGGCCTGTGCAAATACGTGGGCATTGTGCAAAACGTTTTCCGAGGTGAAGTGCGTCGTTGGCTCTACTCGCAGGAACGGACTTCTATGCGATGGGCATTCAAAAACTTGTACCATGATGGGACAAATGCCTTTATCGCAATGGCTCATGCGTAGAGAAATAACCAGAACATTGATGTGTACTTTCTATATTTTGCTCTTTCATGTCTGCTCCAACACTTTCATAAAAAATAAATTACGTTAGTTTTTGATTTTCCCTGGTAAATCAGGCCTACCTCAGTATACTATATTTCTTTTAGTTTCTGAGGTAGGGTGAGCTTTCCCTAAGAAATGTACTCTCAGCTGAGAAATTTATTGTTTATTGACGCAACAACGTTGCGGTTGGATTTGGCATTCAAATAAATGTATGTTTCAAATTTCAAATGCTATTAAGGGCTAAAGTGTAACCCGGGATAAAATTTCCTAAATCATTATTCTTAGGATAACCCCCGCCCCCTTTAGGATTTACACTTGTGGAGACGGGTACATAGGATCCGGCTGTTCTCATCTATAGTGGACAGAGTGAATGGAGACCCATCGGAAAGAATTATTTTTTCCCACTCATTAAATGCCTAATTTCGATGCGCCTTAGATGTTGTCATGTCTTTACGAGGACGGATCAAATAACGAGACTTTCATTTCATAATAGTTTTATCTATAGTTAGAATTAATCCAATTGTATATTATTTTTCGACATAGTCCCCTGGATTAGAAACATATTTTTGCCAGCGGATTGGCAGTTTTTGATCTCGTTATGATAAAAAGAAGTTGGTTGCGTCAGCAGCCATTTGTGCACAAGCTCCTCCACTGCATAAGTAGAATTTTTTTAATATTGTAAAATATTGCCAAGATTGAAAAATTTGGTACAAAATTTTCACGGATGGTCATTGGCGATCCGTGATTTGGCGGTGACGATTGCGTATAGACCATCGATAGTGCGAATAGATCTTTATAATTTCTTTTATATTTCACACGCCAAGGCAATGACCGTCCGTGAAAATAACGAAAATTTTGCATTTTGTTTGATCTGTGACTTTGCATATGTAGGTGAATATAATTAAACAAATTGCAAACAAATAAAAAAAATCTTGTCAATGTTCCAAGGAGGAGCTTGAGCAGTGAAGCAGAAATACATTTATATATTTATTAAAAAGAAAGTAACTCCATCCCCGAGTAGGGGAAGGCAAGTGGCAGTTCCTGCGGTCATCTATTTTAAGCACATTCTCTATATATAGAAATGTGCTTATGTGATCGGTTTGTCCAGCTGTCCGTCCGTCTGTCTGCCTATAGACAATCCCACAATTCATTGCGTTGCAATAGAAAGAGTGCATGTATTGAATTGGTAGAAGACACGAATTATCCTCGCATTCGGGAAAACGCGTGTTGAGAACATACATGGGTTCGGCTCTGCGCATGCTCTAAACGTTAATGAAATGGTGCGCGTGCTCTAAACGTTAATGAAATGGTGCGCGTGCTCTAAACGTTATTGAGATGGTGCGCGTACAGGATGCACGTGTTTGACGATTATTGAAAGGGCAGTTCAGTCTCTAAATCAAGAGAATTTTTTTATTCCTAGAGAGCTTAGTATTTATTACGATAACTGGAAAACGAATTAACTCTTTCACTGTCTGCTTTCACCAATCCATTAATATGTGACAGAGCACGAACAAGTACGAACGTGAGATAGCATGAATAAGTACGTACTATAATAAGATGTGCTTTAATGGTACCATTCTGAAACCCCCCTTAAAAACTTCCTATAACCAGATATGGCATGTAATATATCAAACAGATCGTCACAACATATCATGAACGATCATATAAGAGTAACTAGTGATAGCAGGTATTGGTCTAATGGCACGTGTACGTGCAAGCATTTCTCATGAATAATTATAACGCGTAAATAATGTTGGTGTGAAATGTTTAGTAGTGCGTGTTTTAATGTTACCAAATGGAACTTTCAATGATAAGATATAGCATGTAATATATCAAACAACTCGTAACAACATGTAATGATTAAAAATAACGAGTAAATAATGATAATGATTATTGGTATAGTAGCAAGTGCAGTAATGGTGACATATGATAAAATATGCTACCATTGGAACTTTCAATGCTAATATATGGCATGTAATATATCAAACAACTCGTAACAACATGTAATGAGTGAATATAACAAGTAAATAATGATAATGGTTATTGGTTTAGTAGCAAGTGCAGTAATGGTGACATATGATACCATATGGTACCATTGGAACTTTCAATGCTAAGATATGGCATGTAATATATCAAACACCTCGTAACAACATGTAATGAAGAATATAACGAGTAAATAATGATAACGATTATTGGTTTAGTAGCACTTGCCCTAATGGTGCCGTATGATACCATTTGGTACCATCGGAACTTTCATAGCTCAGGTATGGTATGTAATATATCAAACACCTCGTAACAACGTGCATGAGTTAATATAACGAGACAATAATGATAGTGGGAATTGTTTTTGTTGGATGTGCCCTAATGGTACAATATAGTATTGTTAGAACTTTCAATGCTAAGATATAGTGTGCAATATATCGACCAACTCATTACGAGTTGTTAGATCTATTGTTATCCATAGCTTATTTGTATCAAGAGCATAATGCTGTTAGGCTTAATGTTATCTAAAACTCACTACTGTTATACATTTTGCTAATTAATAGTAGTTAATCGCTTGCTTTAATAATAGACGATAACGTAGAAACACTTTAGTAATTTAATATGAAAAAATAATGGATGCTTACACACAACGCTTCAGCAAGTTAGGCTCACTTCGTTTAATATTATGTGGGAATTCTTACAAATTAAAGAACTTTTATTTTTTTAAATATATGAGGAATAACTCCCTCTCCATTTACCTTTCAGTTTTTCAAGTTTATTCATTTAAATTCTCTCTTTACATTAGCTTACTTAAATAGTAATTTACAATTTAGTTTTCATATTTATTTATTTTCTCTTAAGTGTTTTAAAATGTTGATTAATTCAATATATCCATACACGATGCTATAACATGAAAATGTGCTCCCTTTATCCGCTTTGGCGATAAAATCATTCTTGTTACTCTTTTATCTGCAGTTTTTACCTCTCCCCAAGTTTTTTCATCAAAAAAACTGATTTTCTCGAACATAATTTGTATGAAATGTAAAAAACCTCGCATTTTCTTTCCTTTTTCATCATTTCTGAACGTATGATATATAACATGGCATATGTTGCCATAGTTCTAAGGACCAAGTAACTGCCACCCCGCCGCAAATCCGACTCCCCTGGAACAATTGGGCCTAAACTTCATAGTACTGTAGATTTTGCCTAGAGGAATCTGGATATCGAATTTCACGCCTTTACCTACTTAAATAGCACACAGATATGTTGCCCTCCTTGAATCCCACCCCCGTAATTCCGACCCCAGTGTACTAATCAAAACCAAACTAAATAGTGTAGATGGGCATGCCCGTAGTAAGCTACATTCCGAATTTCAACTTTCTACCTCAAGAGATGTAGAAATTATGAAGAGGACGGACTGACTTTATAAAACCAATAAATAGCTCCATTCTTCCGCTACTTAATAATGTAGATTATGAGCACTTGAGCAATCGTGCATCGACAAAGCGATTTCATGTGCGCGCGCCGATGTCTGTAATGCTTAAAAGATAACAGAAAGTAAAAATGCATTCCTTCTTGACAAATAGATTGTTATATGACAAGTCATTATCTTTGTGTTCTTTACACTCACTGTTTTAGCACGTGAATTCGACTTGAAGGGTTCCACGAAAAATTCTGAAACGGCCGAGCTAAGATTTTGATGGTCATATTTCTGAAAACAGAATTTGATAAAGTTAATTCGTTTTCAAGGTATCATGCAAACGGCGGACGGACGGATAAACGTACAGACCAAGGGAGCATTCTTATAAGTAGCTTTTATGCTAAAGCTCCTAATAATGGCGAAAAACACAAAAAAATGGGGGGAAATGGAAAAAAATGGAAACCCCCCCCCGCGCCGGGGCATAAAATAAATGAGAAAAAAATTCAATACTACACGAACCTGATGATAAACACTGTGATACCGCTGTTGAGTTGTACACCTTTCTTCCCGTTTGGCTTATATGGCACCACAATAAATAAAGTAAAATATTTTATTTTTTTCTCCGAAACGAAAGGCTATTGAGTCAAATCCTTTTTACACAGAAGATATATTAATGTTGCAGATTGACATCCTAAAATTTCAACCATATCCGTGAATACATATCCGTGCGGTCCCTTTGTTAGTATCGTGTGTACATAAGGGACACTTACTCTGAAAACACCTCCTAATGCAGCGATCGATGATCAGATCTTCGTCAGACACAAATCCTTTGCTTTGTGGTCCGCTGGACAAAGTGGGTAGGCTTTTCGTCCCAAAATCAATTGTGTCATGAAGGACAAATAATATCTCTATGCCAACTGATGAACAAAATCAAATTAACCAAATGAAGCAAATAATCAAACCAATTACTGGGTGGTAATTCAAGTAAGTTTTCTCAAGGGTGACAAAGTGCATCATTATTGAAGACCGTCATTGTCAAAGGCGCCACTGTATTTCCTTTATCAAGAAAGTAGCTAATCACACAAAGCAACACTTCATCGTGATAAATCCAACAATATTTACGCAATTTAACTCATTTTATATTTCTCATTTAAGTTATCTTCGCAGAAGATAACCCCTGGTATAACGAACCAGACAATAACACAAGCTCATCTGCTGAAAAAGTTCAAACACAAAATAACGATTTTCAGCTTACCCCTTTCCAGAGGTAGTTAGCAGTCTACCTGGTCTTCCCTAAAAATAACGTACATTAGCAATCATAAAAGAAAATAACTACAGTTTACCGTCAGTGTAAAGTAAAAAGTTTCCATAGTATTTTTAAGTGTTTACTTGAATATCAGACAAATTATTAGAACTTTTAGAATGTAAAACAATAACAGATCAGTGTGTAAAGACTTTAACGATCCTCGTGGTAATAATGCATATCTTTGGATTGAGTGTTCCAATTCAGAAGAATTTTCATATTTAGATTAAAGGCTCTTTATTTTGTAGTAATTTTAAGATAATTAGTTTAAAAAAAAGAAATATTGAATTGAAAAGAGTATTGCAGTTTGCCAACATTAATGGATATAACAAAAATGACATTAAACAACACAATTAAAAAAGTAAACTAAAGCCTAAAATAAGAAAACAACTGGACATTGAAAGTTATAAGAGATCAAAAGCAATGTTTCGTTCTCCATTTTAATCAACAGTTAAATAAAAGTTTTAAAAAAATGGTTACAACTTTGGTCTTAAAATAGCATATAAATGCCAAGGTTTCCTCCAATATGCTTCGGCGGCAATAACGATATAATCATATTAGAACAGAAATAGGTGATCTGTAAAATTCCTACACTGTTTTGTGAACACTACTATTATGAGCGTACTCTTCAAAGCTTTGAAAACGAAATTAGAGAAATATTTATTGCTTTAAAAATGGTAAAAAGCAGTATATCTCGTTTTGCTGAACATAAGTTTAGAAACAGAGCCATAATTTTGATGCCAAATTACTTGAATTTCTCCATATGATCAAAAATTTATTAAGTCGCAGAAGAATGGAGCTAATTACTGGTCTCACAATGTCCGTCTGTCTGTCTGTCCGTCCCCTTCATAATTTCTGCATTTTTTTGAGGAAAAAGTTTGAAACTCGGAATGCGGCTTACTATGGGCATGAGTACCTTCACCATTTACGAGGTTTTGGTAGGCCCACTGGGGTCGGAATTACGGAAGTGGGAGTTAGAGGGACCAAGTGATCTATGCGGTATCATAATAAGGAAGTGAAATTCGATATGCATATTCCTCTAGGCAAAATCTACATAGCTATGAAGTTTGGGCCAAATTGTCCAAATAGTTCCAGTGCAGCTGGAGTTGCGGGGGTGGCAGTCACTTGGTATTTTGACCTATGGCAACATATGTCATGTGATATATCATTCGATCGAAAATGATGAGAAAGGAAAGAAGATAGGGTACAGTTATATTTTCTAAATACCAAGTTAAGAAAATCAACTTTTAGATAAAAAAAAAATAAAATGGGCGGTTAAAAAATGCAGATGAAAGGGTAAAAATAGATGAACTCAGGGCTCCCGCTATACCTTCCTCAGGAGGCTTAATTACTTGTTTTATTTCGTTAAATCGCTAGAAATTGGCAATGAAAGAGTAGACAATTGAACGGCGTAGTGTATCGTCTACTGGAAATTTTTAGAGCTTTATTTTATTCAGGAAACGGGATCTCCAAAACGTAGAATACTTTCGCTGCTATATTACGATTGGAAATATCACGTCGTTGCACATCAAATGTCGGATTTCGAAGTGGGTTCCGCGCTTCAGCATGGTTTCCACGTTTAGTAGCAAGTACCCATAACAAAATGGTACATTCCCAGAGATAAACCTACCAGCAACCAGCTGCTTGAAATTTGATTATAACTAAAAGCGTTTTTACCCAAGCAAAATTAGTCATGACTTCATACGAATTACGTGTGATAATGCATTACGAGTTCAGGTTGACTCACACAGCATCCAACGCCTCTCGAAACATCAGTAAGGTATTCGGTGTAGGCACCATAAACGAACGTACTGTACAACGTTTGTTCCGAAAATTCCGGGCCGGAGTGACGGACCTAGCAAATGAGCCACGCGGCAGACCGCCCAACGTGTTGAATGACTCTGATCTGAAGTGATCTGTGGAAGAGGACCCGTCAAAAACTGTTTGGGACCTTGCAGAGGATCATGCTGTATCAGCGTCGACTGTCACTAACCTTAGGACCATCGGCAAGGAGAAAAAGCAGGACAAATGGGCCCCACATGAACTTACGGGTGTAGTGCTGTACAGTTTACTGTAGCAAGAGGAGACGATCACCGCTGCGACCTATTGTCGTGAACTGCATCGTATGCACACAAAACTGTGTCAGCAACAACCTGCATTTGTCCATCGCAAAGGCGTCCTTCTGCTGCATTACAACGCGCGTCCGCACGTTGCACGGGCGTCCACCGCTACAGGCTTTGGGCTACGAGGTGCTTCCACACCCCCCGTACTCTCCGGAATTCTCCCCTACCGACTACCATCTTTTCCAGAGCCTGGACAATTTTCTCCGTGGGAAAACATTCCTAACGCAAGCGGCCGTCGAAAACGCATTCCGGGAGTTTATTGAGTCCCGTGACCATGGATTCTATCGGAAAGGGCTGGAGAAGCTGCCAAATCGTTAGCTACAATATTTGGATTGCAGAACAATATCGATTTGTAAAAGTAGATGTCCAAATCTTCAAACTGTCGATTCGTCCTCGTCCAGAAACACACGACCCCTGCTGATGGCTCTATGCTGTGGAGCGCTTTTGGGATAACACGGATTGTGTTGCTTGTGGAGGTACGGAAAATGGGAACTAGCTTGAAGTTGTCACAGGAATATGGTAATGCCATCGCACCAAAGGAAAGCACCTTGCTGGGAGTGTACTCCAAAGAACAAAAATTACGAAGATTAATAAACAATCAAATACAATGATTAATCTAGGTAATATAACAACTGTTACCACACGCTGACACGCAGCCCACCAAGCGCGGCCGAACAGGTGGCCGAGAGGGCTAGGGCGTAGGCTTTCTAGTTCTGGAGTCGGCCTGGTTGTGGGTTC
Organism: Rhysida immarginata; assembly: GCA_023313115.1. Lineage (NCBI taxonomy): Eukaryota > Metazoa > Arthropoda > Chilopoda > Scolopendromorpha > Scolopendridae > Rhysida > Rhysida immarginata. The sequence continues at coordinate 892,252 of JAHWFO010015411.1, forward strand.
GAATCCCGCAGTGGGCATGGATGCTTTTGTTTGTCCCGGGCTGCGTAAAGTTATAACTTGTGTAAAAGGCGCAAAATGAATTTAGTACTCTACACCAATATTTCAAATAAACCAACTCATCAAGCGTGGTGAGCCATATGCTACCGGCTAAGTAAGATGAAGCGCAATTCTGGAGAGGTATAGAGTGCCACACCGAGATAGAACTTGCGGCGTAAAGCTCTCAGTCTCCTTATCGCTGAGAACGGGGTATACTCCTCCTTTCTGTGGATTACTCAAGGGAGAGGAAGGCGAGTCATCCACGACAATAACTAGGTTCGTGTTGGTACTTTTATTTTAAACTCCACTTAATTATACCTATAGGTTAAAATCTAGTCAATGATGGAGCGAGGAGACGGGTAAATGATTTTGAAACATTTAATTTCTTCAAAATGGTAATGATCTGAATACAAATTAAAAATTTTTTCTAAATGAAAAAAGATCATCAAAAATCAGGTTACAAGGGCTAAGGTGCCATATATTCAGGGTGACTTAGTCCAAAGTGGTCTCTTCAACGAATTTTTCAGTAGGTATACTATGCGCCGCAATGTTACTGGAAACCCCTAAAATGGAGGCTGACAACCTTCTTACGTAAAACGCCGGAGGGCCAAATTCCTGTTTCGAGAATAAACGAAAATGAAACTACTGCAATGTTTATTAGCGTTCAGAAATGAGTGAGGAAAGCACATGTATGAGAGAGAAAGGATTCAAAGTCACTTAAAATAAACATATAATCATATTTACAGTACCGCTCACAGACGCAGGAGAAACCAAGCGCTGCACACAAACAGAGGTCGCGTTAGCGGAGCCGACGCTTGAAAAATTATGAGGGGCTGGGCGGGACGAGGTGTTTTCCCTCCGGTATGAATAGATTATTTCATGAATGGCTTCATGACGTGGACTGCTCATTAGCGTGTTAGCGACGGAGATCTTAACGTGTTAGCGAGTAGGTTAATCAATGGTAAAAGAACCAGAGACCAACTAGGCACCTATTCCTACGAGGGAATTTTGCGCCAAAACCCAGTGAACCCAAGGAGCCTATAGGAATCCAGACTTGCTAAGACAGCGAGTTAGACTACCCATTGGATCTTGAAGAATGTCCTCAAGAAAAGTAGAATTTAGCGTGAGGTGAAGAATATGTGCCAGAGCGACACATTCAAAAAGAATATGATGGGCCGTTTCGTCCACCAAATTACATTTTGAACATAGTGGTTTCTCCCGAAGGATCCCCATATAAATGTTTTCGTAGTAAATCATGACCTGTGAGAAAGCCCATGATAACCCGTAGTTTATGTCTACTAAGTTGTAGAATACTAGATGTTAGATTCTGAGTAGGTTTCTTAATCATGAATCTAGCATTTTTCTGATCAGTGGTCTGTTCCCACCTTTTAATCATCTCTTGAATGTTAAAAATCTCACTAACTGCAGTTTGTTTAGAAATACCTCAGAAAGGTTCGGGACCAATAGGTGGCGATTTGGCACCTTGGTTTGCTAAGGTATCAGCAATCTCATTTCCAACTATACCTTTATGGCCTGGCACCCATTGTAACGTAAGGTTATTTTGGAGAGCCAGGACCTGCAGGAGTTGACGACATTCCAAGGTAATTTTAGAAGTTATCTTGGAAGATTTTAAGGCCCTAAGAGCCGCTGATTATGAAGATTTTCCTACTAATGTAGAATTTATCTATACATATCGGTAGACAGTAGATAATAGCTAACATCTCTGCCTGGAAGACCGTGACCCAACGACCGAGCCTACGAAAGAATAGGGTGTTGGAATCACAGTAAACACCCAGGCCAAAGAATCTATGATGTCGGGAGCCATCTGTATACCAAATGACGAATCCCCTCTCCCCTCTCCCCGTGACCCTTTAGAAAAAGCCGAATCCCCTCTCCCCGCTCTACCACGGGGTCTATGATGACTTTGCTCGAGAGCTCAGGGAGGGTTCGAGTTTCCATTATATCGGTAGGCATTTGTAAGATTTTACTGGTCATAACACGGCTAATGATGGTATTTCACCCAAGGGAAGTCTACCCATAGCCCTTGATTACCCAGATGATATGAACTTTTCCTAGCGACTCCTTTGATATAAATATCCAATGGAGTCAAAGAAAGAATTACTTCCATGGCCCTACTTGGTGTAGTTGATACAGCACCCGTGATACCCAAGCAGGCCAACCTTTGGAGAGAGGCCAGCCTGGCCTTAACGGTAGACTGCTCAACCTTACGCCACCAAACCAGAGCACAGTATGTTAAAATAAGTCTAATGGCTGTAAGATACAGTCAGTATACCATTTTAGGGGTGAGACCCCAAGATTTACCTAGGACGCGGCGACATCGATAGAGTGCCACTTTAACCTGGTTTATTCTTTTATCAAGATGATGATTCCAGGCCAATTTACTATCAAGGATGACCCCTAAGTATTTGACCTCATTCTTAACAATATTCTTTTCACCAAACAAAGTTGGTGTTAGATCAAAAGGAATAATTTCTTTACGACAAGTACAAGAGTGGTCTTCAAAGGATTAACCCTTAAATTCCGCTCAATGCACCATGTTTGAACCTCATACAAAGCAGATTGCATCAGGTCCAATAAGGTAAGTTTATCAATACCAGATGCGTAGATGACAACCACCAGATACGTTGGGCATATAAGCTATGATTGTTTAACTTAGAAATTAGGTCGTCTACCACCAGGTTCCAAAGCAGGGGGGAAAGAATACTACCCTGTGGACAACCCCTGGAGGGTCGAACCTTAATTTCCTCTCCCAAAAATTGGGAGACATTGATTCTGTCCGCCAAAGGGTTTGAATCCATTTACTGAACAGTGGAGCAATAGCTTTAGAGCTTAAACCATTGGCAATTGAAATATAAGAGGTGTTGTCGAAGGCTCCCTGGATATCGAGAAAGGCTGCAAGTGCAAACTCAAGGGTTTTTTCGATTTTAACCACCAAATGGTGTAAGGCTACCTCCGTAGATTTACCCAGTTGACAGGCAAATTGGTTAACATGAATGGGATAGTTTATCCCAATAGTTTCTCTAATTTGCCTATCAATAATCTTTTCGAAACATTTGAGTACGAAAAAAGATAAACTAATCGGTCGAAAACTTTTGGCTAGATCATAGCGGCCCTTACCGGATTTCGAATAAAGACCACTTTGACCAACCTCCACAGATTAGGAATATAACCTAGGATTAAGCTAGCCTTAAAGATAGCACAAAGTATCGGTGAAATCACATCCGATACTTGCTGCAGCAAAATTGTCATAATTTCATCCGGTCCGGGAGATTGTATGGTTCAAAAGATTTAATTGCCCATACAGTTTTATTACGTGTAATTACTTCCTTGGCCATAGCCCAGCTGTTCCTGGAAATATTGCTAGAAGAATCCAAACAATTAATATCCAAAGGTTCGCAGGGCATGGCACCCGGGAAGTGAGTTGCCATAAGAGTCTCGAGGACATCTTTAGCATCCCTGGTGAATTCACCATCCGTTTTCTGGAGAGTACCAACAAAAATTGAATTTTCTCTCTTTAGGAATTTGTTGAGTCTAGCTCCTTCTTCAGTCTTTTGGACTGATTCACAGAACTTCCTCCACGAAATGCGGTTAGCCGTTCTAACAGCTTTATTATACTCAGCGAGGGCAAGCTTATAGCTATGCCAATCGTTGGTCTTTTTAGCTTTCCTAAAAAGCTCCTGATAGTTCGTCTATGCTGAGAAAGATCGTGATTCCAACAGACATAGCCGGATCTACTTTTCTTTCTCAGCAAAGGATAATTGTCGTGATACGACTGAACCAGGGCTTGTAGCAATCCATTCACACACAATTCCAGGTAACCGTTTCACGAATTATCATCGGAAGACCGGAGATCGCGGAACGAACGTCCTCACGAAATTGAGTCCAGTTTGTCTGCTTAGGACCCCTAAAGGTCCTATTCCAGTCCTCATCAGCAAGAAGAGAGAAACGAATATGTTGGTGGTCAGCCAAGAATGGCTTTTCATCAACATACCATTTCATAATCCATTTACACATATTGGAACAAAAGAAAATAAGATTGACTATTGTCAGAAACAAAAAACAAACGAAATAAAACAAAAAACAAAAAAACACAAGGAGAAATAAGATTATCACATCTTCCAGTAGTCTGGGAAAGACACGTTGCTAATATCTTCAAAATTGATGTCAAGAACGTGCCTCGGTTTATGATACTTCGTATGCCAGTTCATATTCATTGAGTTCTTCAGTATCCCTTTCACAAGCTTATTTTCGTGAGTCTTCATCTTCTGTATCATAACCAAAAGGAGATCCTGTAAAAATTTTCCGATATGGGCCATGTTTAAATCCAAGTGGATGGATTGGTTTTTCACCGTCCTTCTGTCCAGCTGGGCAATGGTCCTCAGAGTAACATTCTGGAATGACTGTAGTTCACTCCTTCTGGTTTTACAGATAGTCGCCCACGCAGGCATGCCATAGAGGAGTATGGTCCGGATAATCGATTTGTACAGAAGTAGCTTGTTGTCAATGCTGAGGGCGCTGTTGCGACCCATAAGAGCTATGATACTGTACTTAGCCCTCTTCGCTTTGTTCAGAGCATAGGATATATGCTGGTTCCATGAGAGTCTTGAGTCAATGATAACTCCCAGATACTTGTAGTTGTCCACCCAGTCCAGTTTCTTATTGAACAGAACAAGAGAATCTAGGGAATGCTTAAGCTTCCTATTGAGGTACAAAGCCTTGCACTTTCCGACGTTAAGGTTCAACTTCCAGCAGTTAAACCAGTCTTCGAACTGCTTCAAGGCGCACTGCAGCCGAGTGATAACGTGAGCCGGCTGGTGTGCCCATGTCATAATGGCAGTGTCATCCGCATAAAAATACAGATTACAATTATCGGGTTTCGGGAAATCATGTACAAAGTAATTAAATAGCACAGGCCCGAGGACAGAACCCTGAGGGACACCGGCCTTTACAACACGGGGTGTGCAAAGATCTTCTCCAACTTTGGCTTGATAGGATCTGCCGTCAAGAAAGGATTTCACCATCAAAATCAAATCGGCAGGAAACCCGTCTCTGATCATTTTGTAGACAAGGCCCTCAAGCTTGGTCAAAAGCTTTACTGACATCGAGAAATACCACCCCACAGTACCTGGATAAGTTCAGGGGGGTGCTCACTTCTTCAACGAGCCTCCATATCTGCATCGGACAAGAGTGGGCAGCACGAAAGCCAAACTGCTCGTCCCGAAAAAGGTCATTTGCTAGACAGTGATCTTGGAATCTGACGAGGATCGTTCTCTCCAATACCTTGGACATCGTGGGTAGCAGACTAATAGGTCGGTAACTCGCCGGAATTGAAGGATTTTGCCCCTGCTTGGGGATACTCAACACAATAGATTTCTTCCTCCACCTGCCGACGCACCCAGTAGCCGCTCAAGCCAATGGATAGCGACGGAGATGCTGGGGACGTCCTTACGATCGTCCGGAATTAATAGTCTCCAACCGTGATAAGCAAGAAAGGTCCATGTTGTGACGTAGGAGTATGTCAGCATTGCTTTGTGTTTTGTCTTCCCCCCCTTACCAAGTAATTTGTTTAGATTTATATCAGTACAATAGGTAGAGACTTTACAACACAACAAAGGGAGAACAGACTTTCCGAATAGTTTCGCCATTTATTTCCGACTTTATCAAGAGTACACACAAGAGGACATAAGCCTTTATATAAAGGAAATATGGTACAGAATGAGAACATGATTTGATGAAGAAATAACAAATAGTAAATAAATAAATTATACAGTGGCAACATTGGATAGAAGAATGGTTGGATAAGGAACCAATAACAATAAAATTATAAGGAAAACTTGAGAAGAAAGTTGGTTGAAATATAAAGGAAAAAGTGACGTCATAACGCAAACAAAATTAAAGACGCGGATCTAGTGGAAAACTCATCCAGATTTAAGGTATCATCAAAAATGAAAAAGAAAGTAAGTATACAAATTTGAAAATTACAAGATATCGGATAAAGAATTTAAAATAGAATAAATATCAAAAACGGTTTGGCCATTGAGGAGGTGATCTGGAGAGGAGATCTTAGCTTTAAAGATCTCAAGAGCTTCTAGAGTGGCGGTCTTGAATGGGTCGTTGCATAGATGGAGAATGGTCATAATTTCAATTTGCTCTTTTGGGGCATGTCTCATGCGGGCAAGATGGATTGCCTAGTGTGAAATATTATCTTGTTTCTAGCAAGAGTGCATGTGTTCTTTGAATCGTTTATTGAAATTGCGGGTCGACAGGCCCGTATAGTATTTATCGCAAAATCCACAGTTTAATCTATAAACTCCGGAACTCCGCAATTTCAATAAACGATTCAAAGAACACATGGACTCCTACAAAAAACAAGATAATAATTCACACTACGCGATCCACCTTGCCCGCACGGGACATGCCCCAAAAGAGCAAAGTGCAAGTATGACCATTCTCCATCTATGCAACGACAGATTCAAGACCGCCACTCTCGAAGCTATTGAAATCTTTAAAGCTAAGATCTCCTCTCCAGATCACCTCCTCAATTGCCAAACTGTTTTTAATATTTATTTTATTTTAAATTCTTTATCCGATATCTTGTAATTTTCAAATTTGTATATTTACTTTCTTTTCCATTTCTTATGATACCTTAGTTTATGTTAACTCATAGTTTATGTTAACTATGAGTCTTCTACTAGGTCCGCGTTTTCACTTTTGTTTGGTTTATGACGTCACTTTTTCTTTTATATTTCAATCAATTTTCCTCTCAAGGTTTTCTTATAATTTCATTGTTATTGGTTCCTTATTCAACCATTCTCTAATCCAATGTCGCCACTGTATAATTTATTTATTTACTAGTTATTTCTTCATCCAATCATGTTCTCATTCTGTACCATATATTCTGTATATAAAGGCTTATGTCCTCTTGTGTGTATTCTTGATAAAGCCGGGAATAAATGGCGAAACTAGTCGGAAACTCTGTTCTCCCTTTCTTGCGTTGTAAAATCTCTACCAATTTTATCGAAATAAACAGTACTATTGACCCCTCACTCAACGTATATCAGTAATATTTTCTGATTTTTTTAGCTAAATGATTTCTTTAAGCTTTATCTTATGAGCTTCATTATGATTACCGTTCAACCTCTTTGTTTTCTCCTCCTTTGTTTGAAACAATGCTGTGCTCTTTTGAGTGATTGCTGAGCTGGAAATTATTGTTGAGACGGGTTGCCTGGAAGCAGCTGAACAAACAACTTACACTTTTCTTCTCTTCCAACGGGTGTGTGGTTCGAAAACATCTAAGTGGCCTCTTATTAAAAAAGGTTTTTGATGTATCTAGATAGGGATAAAGTTGGTTAAACTATAGTTGTACCAGACGTTTGGCTGAAGTAACAGGAATCCTATAGTCTTATATTCAACGTCGTAGTATGTTCTGTGCACCTCGTAGAGTTCGGTTGCCACGGAAGAATGTTGTTTACACGTTTTTTCTGATCTGTGAAGTCGAATAGTTATGGGAGTAGCACTTTTTAAAATAATCCTGTCCTGCTTAAGCTTGTCATTTCTAAAGAGCCAGTGTCGTTTAGAGTGGAGAGCATAATTCGTTAGATGTACTTTTTCCAAGAGGGATCGTGTGAAAAAATTTTTTACATGTTAATCCTATCTTTTGGTACTGTGTTCACTTTTTTCTTTTATTTTCTTCGAAGCCATGATAATCGAAATCGAAGTCGAAGATGGCCGGCTATGCTTGTAGAAAACTCTGGGTCGATTCTGAATTAAATAACAAGTCTTTCACGAGGATATGCTCATTAAATTATTCCATTGAGCAGAATAGTCACTGAGATAACGGGACTAAGTAATGGTATTACTTGTCTGTTTTAGATGGCAGAAGACCTCAGATTACGTTTACATTGGCGAGGTACAGCTGGTTTCTGCAGTCAGTCGTTTTGTAATTCCTTTCCACGATCCACAAGGAATTGTTTTTGGGCACCATTACGTTCTCCTCTCGCCGATCTCGGTACGTATGCGCCCGGTTACCCACTTCAGCTGAGATTTCTCCTCCACGCAGCCCGTCTCTTATTTCTGCCTCTTCTCGATTTTTGATGCTCGAGCTCGCTGAGATGGCGCTCTAGGCAGACAACTTTCCCTTTATGCTGCGGTCCGGGGATGTCCTCCATCTCCTAGAGTTTCTTCGGCTGGATTCTGATTGCTCTTAAATTGACTGTCCTCATCGGCCTACTTATATTCCCCTTTAATTAGCTCATTAGCTATGGGAATATGCAGGGCCAATGAGGACGCCTGTCGTCTATTTTTGTGATTCCGGCATATTCTATTGCCTGCCGAGGGTGACGGTAATTTCTGTCGTTTCTTCATTTTCGTCTTTTTTACCGTCAGGCAGGCTTACTCACGTCTATGCATATGAAATGCTCGCCTTTGTGCAGAGAGGAATAACATCGGTATGATTAAAATCTGAATAAAGGAGCAATATATTAAATTTCTTACTGTCCGTAATTAATATCACAGGTACAGTCCAGGGGTTACTCTGGTGAATATTTTTTTTATCATTCGCTCTCTACGAGCAAGTACTGGGCGATCAGGTCTGATTCGTGGTGGGTGACTTGTCGGCTGAACTGAATTATCGACGACTGTAGCGGATTCTTATTCCTACAGGAAAAAATAGACAAACGAGATTACCTTTTTCACGAGTTGAGTATTCTCAGTGCTTCGTTGTCCGTTTAGCGTCTGCAAACTTCTCCCGCTTAGCGTCTCATCCCCATACACCCGTTGTGGCTTTTCTCATGCTCTTCTTGTGTCGGCGAATGATGCTCCCATTCTGAAGATGCTGTCATGTTCTACAAACGTCGTGTGGCAGCCTTTCCTCTACAATTCGTCTTCGTAATTGATTTCTCTCTCCAGTTTTCTTCTCCTTTCTACCTGCCTCTTTACCTCATTCTTTCCTGCCGTTAATGTGCATCCCCCGCTCTACCGCCAATGGAGAGATTTTCTAGCTTCTTGCTTCTCGGTTCGAGCGACTTCTCTTCGCTGGGGAGCGCCGATGGGCATGCCGCTGCTTTTCTTTACCATTGCTCGATGCCACCTCATGTGATCTTTCAATGACTTGATTCCATTCAGGTGAAACGGGCGTTCTTGCTGCAAACACAAGTCTTCCATATCGTCTAAAACTAAACATCGTCCAAAACTAGAGGATCAAGAAAAGTTGGATGATGAACTAGACATAGAATGCAGCATTTCAGTTTAGTCTATGTAAAATGAGCAATGTGACAACACAGCTTCTGGGTGTTCACTTTCTAATTGCTACTAATGTATATTCCTCTGTAAATAACCATTAATAAAGTTAATTACTAACTTAAATTGCAGACAAATTTTGTGTTAACGTCATACAATTTGTAAAATTCTTCACGAACGGAAAATGCAAAGACATTTTTTCATGAGGTTCAGTAGTCTTAAATCAAATCGTCCTGTAAAAAGAGAATATTTTTTTTTACAATTTGTTTTAAGTCAAAACGTTCATGTAAAAATAGTTCATATATAAACTAAATTGGGTAGAATTATAAATGGGTTTTATATTTTTAGCATTTAAATTTTAAAGTAGTTCATATCTTCTCTTATTTTACAGAAATGTGAACCGTATCTTGTTTATTCGCTTACAAATGCAAACCAGTGAATACATTATAAAAGAGGAAAAACCAACATATAGAGTAAATATAGAATACCTAAATTCTTTAGAATTATTTTTTATTATTAGTCTAATTCTTACATATGTCTTTTTTGCCCTTGTTTCTAAACCATGGTCTCTAGAAATAAATGTTAAAAGAGTTTCTGCCATTTTCCATTGTTTAGACAATACCCTAACTTGTGCAGTTATTTTATTTATTATACAGTCATGCAAGATAATTAGTGAGCTATGTAATGCATTCACGTTGGTTTATCAATTATTTATTTAAAAATTTTACAAATACATTAAATTCGGCAGTATTATGTCATCAATTTTTTGCCCAATTCAATTCCGGCTGATTGAAAATGAAGTAAAATAAAAGTTTCTAGCTCCTGATATGATGACACTGCATACGCAGCTGCGCCAAATATATATCAGCTTCATTTTTCAGTGGAGCTCTATAACCATTTATTTCTAGAGAACATGGTGTTAACAACAAATTTATCCTTAAGACTGTTGACTAATGGGTGTCTGTGCCCAACACCACCTCTACTTAAGCCTGAGCGCGAAAATATAATACATCTTACATAATCATACGGAGTCGTGTTTTATCGTACTTCTACCAATAATAAGCCCTAAATTATGACTCCGCATGATGATGTAAAAATGTATGAAATTTTCGCGCTCAGGCTTTGAGTAGAGGTGGTGTTGCTTTGCCCCAATAATAAAAATGCGAAATTGAATTCATATTTTATATCTAAAGCCAGTAAATTTTTTCAGCTATAAAATACGAAATATCAGATTATTTTGATTGATGACCTGATGAATTCATCAGGTCATCAATTGGAATTGCAAACCATCTCACTCGACGGACGACGACGTACACATTACAGTCTGCACGACTTTCAATACATCGGACAGGAGTAACAAATTGCATTTCAAGTGAACCTGCAATGACTTGGGCCTTGTTCTGATCAGTTTGCACATAGTCACCTTGTGGTGTACGAAGTGGAGGAAGTGTATTATTTTTCTTCTTGTGGAATCTCCAAGAGGACTAACAAGGTAGGACTTTTTAAAGTCTTTTAAACTGAGTCGTTCTGAGTAGGTGCGTCTTTCTAAGGACGGCAAAACCCAGCACCACACCTGCTTCATGGCGACGTCAGGCGCTGCGTCGAAATCTGCTACCATTATAGTTAAGTACACGGATGGTAAAGAGTTGCCTTGTGATCAAGCTTATAAAGATGCGTGCAAGGATGCCAGATTCTATGCATTCGATATTGTACTTAATGAGCAGCTACAGGCTTTACGTACGGTTTTTAATAATAAGTATCTAGACCTTGAAGGCAAGGAGGAAACGCTGGCCAAGAATATTAGCAATTTAGATACTAAAATTGATGGACTAAAGTCGGAAATTAAGAGTGCCCGTAATGAAGCTGCAATCGGGCTTAAAAGTCTTGAACATACTATTAGGGAAATGATGAACTCCCTCAATACAACTAATTCAAATTCGCCCATGATAGTGGATGACATGCAAGACATTAATGATCCCTTAATTAACTGTGAAGAGTCCCTCTCAATAGAGAATGTTGGGAATAAGCGTAAATTAACCGAAGATCAAAATACAGAAGTTAATAATTGGATACCTGTCTCAAACAAGAAATCTAAGAAAGGCATGCGTATTGACAATATATCTAGTGAAGCAGTCATCAGTGACGTAGCTACTGTTGCCTTCCGCGAAAAAGCCAAGAGATCTGTTCAATCTTTGCATAGAGAAGGAGAGATTATAATCCGTACTCACGGTAAACCAATTAGGGATACTCTGGAAGAAATCAAGAAGCATGCGCCTTTGGAAGGCATCACAGCTCATACTGGCAAGACGGACACCATTAAAATTAAGTGTCAAAATGAAGACATCCATAAAAAGTTAGTGTTAGGAATTAAGAGTGATAATATCTTGAAAATACAGCATCACCAGCTGAAATTGGAAAAACTGTTAAAATATGTTGTAAGGAATGTTGATACAACCTATAACTTGGATGATTTTCTTGACGATCTCAAGAGGACAAATTACTTTCCTGAGAAAATAATTAAACTCAAAAAGGCAAATGGCTCTGTTGATATGCCGCTGATCCTGGCACTTTTTCAAAACACTGAGCATAATAGAACATTTAAAGAAGTCACTCGGATTGGTCAACTGGCGGTGCTTGTTGAGCTGTTTAGGGGCAGTAAGAAACCTCTTCAATGTTACAATTGCCTCAGATTTGGACATGTTTAAATGGGTTGTACAGAGCTACCCCGTTGCAATAAGTGTGCAGGAGATCATCAGTCCAGGGACTGCAAAAATGTAAAGGGACAGGATCCACCTAAATGTATTCGCTGTGAAGGACAGCATACGTCAAGTTTCTCTGGATGTCCTAAATATCCCAAAACAGTGAGCAGAGTGCATGGTGCTAAGACTATTGAAGGGAGATCCTATGCATCAGTGGTTTCAAAAACTGCTGACAGAAGTTTTAACCCGTCTGATTTGCAAGCAATGAACATGAAAATAGCCACGATGCTCAAATTATATGAGAGATCGGAAAATCTATTCCGCAAATTGTTAAATCGTTCACTAAAGTTTAATCATGGCTAGCAGCAGTTTCAAAGTAGTCAATCAAGGAAGACCTAGGTGTACCATCTGGAATGCCAGAGGCATTTCACGTAGGCGTGAGGAGTTTTTCGACTTCCTATCGAGAAACAAAATTGATATTGCCTTTGTCTGTGAAACGCACCTCAAGTCGGAACGGCAATTCAAGCTGCCTGGATACATGGTCTATCGTAAAGATAAGATTCCCAAAGAATCCTGCTCATGGTGTTTCTGGCGGAGCAGCAGTTATAGTCAGAGAGGGTATTGAGCATGTTGAAGTCACTACTCGGAACTATTTAGGAATGGAGGCGACCTCTATTCTCATCAAGGACCTCACGATTGGCTGGGTTAAGATTGCTGCGCTGTATAACTCTCCGGGGCATGCCATTGACCCCTGTGATCTCGACGAGTTGCTGTCTGGTAATTTTCCTGTTGTTTTGGCAGGCGATCTAAACGCGAAACACCCTCACTGGAATTCCAGATGTATTAAACACAATGGTGCTACTTTATATGGTTACATCCAGAACCAGCTAGACACTGTGGATATCGGTCCAATCAAACATACATATTATTGTGATCATTCACCCACGAGCGATGTCCTGGATATTGCTATTCTCAGGGGTCTCTTCAAACCGTTTAATATTTACACTGTGGACGATCTAACATCAGACCATCTTCCTGTTGCCCTTAACTTCGATGGCTTAAATATGGACATCCTGAATCGCTTCCTATAGAGTCGAAGACATTGCCAGTAATATCAACAATGCGATGTCTGCTAGTGCTTGCCCTATAAACCCTAAATATCCTGACCATCTCGATCTTCCTCCAAGTATTAGGCAAATTATTGCAGAGAGGAATGCCTTCCGAAGACTTTGGCAGCGTACACGTGATCCCATCTTTAAGAGAAAGTATAATAGGCTTTCTAGGAGGGTCCACGAAAAAGTAAGAGCTACGAGTGCAAAAATGGACTAGCAAATTGAAGAATCTCTCAACTCATGACAACTCTCTCTGGACTACGATTAGAGCTCTTAAGAGTAAGAAAACGAAATTCCCACCCCTGTTTTCTCCAGACGGTACTTCTCTTGCCACTACAGACCAAGATAAAGCTGAATTAATTGCTGAGTCACTTAGCAATCAATTTATCACCCAAATTCCAGATACTCCGGACGGAGAGCATGCAATCAGCGAGGTTCGTGATGTGTGTTCCAATTTTTATGAGGGACGGCGTGCTCCTATAGAGCGATCAATCTACTCGATGGAAATTGTCGAGATCATCAAGAAACTCAAGAATAAGAAGGCCCCTGGAATGGATGCCATCACAAATCATGCACTTAAAAATCTACCATCTAACCTGATTCTTGATATCGTTAGTCTAATTAATGACTGCTGGAAACTCGGATATTTCCCTACTGGCTGGAAGGAATCAATTATCCTAAGCATTCCTAAACCAGGTCTTAACCCTTCATTGCCTGCAAGTTATAGGCCCATCAGCCTTTTACCAACTATGTCTAAGGTTCTAGAGCGGACAATTCTTAAAAGGTTCAATGAATTCTGCTCTGCCAATGATCTTATTCGTGAAGAGCAGTTTGGTTTCCGTACGGACCACTCCTGCCAAATGCAAATATGGCGGCTTGCTGTCGACGCAAAAAACTCTCTTAACAAGTCTCTATATGGTGGCATTATCTTCCTAGACATTTGCAAGGCCTTCGATCAAGTTTGCCATGATGGTGTCATTTATAAAATGATAAAATTTGGATTTCCAGATGACCTTATCATGCTGGTCCGCTCATTCCTCTCAAACAGGTCTTTTCGAGCTAAAATTGGTGACTCCCTTTCCCAATCATGTGTGGTTAAAGCCGGTGTCCCACAGGGATCAGTTCTGGGTTCAGCCTTGTTTAATTTTTTTATCCAGGACTTTCCCAAACCCGACAAGTGTAAACTGTACTTCTACGCTGATGATGCGGCCATCTTAACCTTTGCCCGTGTTCCTGCCCATGTCATCTCTCGCTTGCAGAAAGCGCTGCATCTCTACGAAAAATGGTTCAAAGATGGAGGCTGAAGTTAAATGTTGGCAAGTGCAAGGCTATGTTCTGCACAAACAAACGCAGAAACCCCCCAGGTTTGCTTACCCTATACGGAAATAAGCTCGACTGGGTAAAAGAATATAAATACCTTGGTGTGGTGATTGATTCTAGGTTCACCTGGTATCAACATGTTTCCTACGCGCTGAATAAGGCAAAGAGGGCCAAATTCAGTCTCATCGCGTTGCTTGGCCGTAACAGTGCCCTTGACATTGATAACAAGCTGCTCATCTACAAAATGATCATCCGCACGATCTTGCTTCATGGTATGCCAGCTTGGGCTTCCGTGTGCAAAACAAGGTGGAATGAGCTGCAGACATTCGGAAATATTACTCTTAGAGCAATTGTGAAACTTGATCGTAGAGTAGCCAACAATAATGTCGCCCATGAGGATCTAGGGATGACGCATATTGGCAAGTTTGTACAGGATACGATAACGACTATGCTCCCGAAGATACTTAATCACAGGAATCAGTTGGTGTCTGAAATTCACAACCCTAATGACTACAAAAAACATTTAAAACATCGCTTGCCCAGCCATGTCCTGGCAGTTAACTTCGACGATGTCAGGAATGTTATCTTCCCCGATTTTTGGATAGCCTAGTTCGCCTCTGGCTTCCCCCCCCCCCCCCCGCTTTTCTAAGACAATCTCCAATCAACCTTTTTATCCCCAGAATGAGGGGAATATTCTTCAATCATCTTGAGGAGGACCTTCGGGGTTTTTTTCAGGCTTCTCATCTATCTCAGTGTAATTCCCCTGGTCTATACATGTGACGAATGAGTTTGGGAGCTCTGCTTCAGTACCACTCGCATTATTTTTTCCACTCCACTGCTCGATTGTCGATTATTTTGATAATAGTATAACCCGTTGTCAACGGTTTTGGCAATAAATTGAAAATTACCTTCTTTTTCTGGCTGGACTTCGGAAGTGAAAGAGATAGAGAGGGAGAGGTACCATTATCAAGGCAATATGGCATTGGCAACTTTAGCCTATTTAGAAAACACACTTGATTATAAAAGTGTAACATAAATCCAACTGTATAACACGACGCAGGCTAATGTTATTTCGGAATGGTGGACAACATTCTGGAGCTATATTGGACAGCGCAAATACCATGGATCATATTTGGATTGCGGGCGACATCGAAGTAAGACCCTCAATATTTCGCAGGTCATATTTGAATCTATATTTGAATCAATAAAAAAATCAGAAAAATTAGTTTCTATTTAATGTCAACAAATAAACCAAAAACCCTTTTTCAATTTTGTATTTCCTTAAACATTATTATTACGAGGGTGGGCTGAAAAGTAATGCCTCCATGGCTGTAACGTTTTTATTTTTTAACCGATTTTCAAAATTCTTTTTGTATCTGATACTCACATTTCTCCTCTATGTAATGCACTATTCACTTTTCGACATAGTCCCCATCCCTTTCCACGCATTGTACCAACGCGTGACTAGTCGGATGAACCCGTCGGAGAGGAATTCCAGGGTTGTCGTCGACACGAGGATTGAATGGCAGCTTTGGATCCTCTTCTGCAGCACGATAACGCCCGCTTGCACACGATCGTCACACATCAGAGGGGGTCGCAGCGCCTACAGTTCAAAGATGAAAAACTGCAGTTCAAAAATGAAAGACTTTGCACCTTGTGACTTTCACCACTTCCCAAAGAGGAAAGAGCACCTTAAGGGGCATGAGTTGTGTTCTGACGACGAGGTGAAACCTGCCGTTCGGTCTTGGTGTCGACAACAACCCCGGAATTCCCCTCCGACGGGTTCACCCGACTAGTCACGCATTGGTAAATGCGTGGAAAGGGATGGGGAATATGTCGAAAAGTGAATAGTGCATTACTTAGAGGAGAAATGTGAGTATCAGATACAAAAAGAATTTTGAAAAACGGTTAAAAAATAAAAAAGTTACAACCATGGAGGCATTGCTTTTCAGCCCACCCTCGTATTATTATTATTATTATTATTATTATTATTATTATTATTATTAATTAATTAATTAATTATTAATTAATTAATTATTAATTAATTGGCACTCCAGTAGGAGTAAAATCTTAAAAACGTTTATAACGATGACGTCATTCGTTCAATGTTAAGGGGATTCAGTCCATTAAACTACCGTTGATCAATTAAATATTGTTTTACACGCCGTTTAAAGTGGACGCATGTACTCATACAGAGGCTGTTGATCCAGTCAAACACAGTAGAGCGTATAGTATAGGGAAGATCGTTCCATATTACAATTGCATTGTAGGGGAAATGTTTTGTCATAAAACCTGATGTCTTTTCTGGGACCACAAAAAGCAATCTCCTGATTAATCTAAATTTTTCCTCCGAGTTGAACCAATTCTTAATAAACGCTGCTGGATGTTTTTCATTCTGTATTGCCTCAGCCACATCAGAAATCAAGGGAACTTTGCCTATAGTCAGGATTGTTGGCAGTATATATTTCAAACAAATGTCTGACACCGAATCTAGTGTATTTAGTTTAAAGGCCATCCGGATTATTTTATTGTAAGCTGTCTACAACCTTTTCTGATCGGCACAAGTGGTCGAAGACGAAAAGATTGCTCCGTATGCTATTCTCGGTATGATTACTGCCGTTATAAATTGGCATTTTTGAGTAGCTGTAAGTAAATTTCTCAGTCTCTTAATAAGCATACAGAATCGGGACACATTAAATATGACCACCTGCTAGTATCCGGAATATCCACCTTTGGCGGCAAGCACAGCAGCTAGTCGACGTGGCAGAGAGTCAATAAGTCCTCAGAAGGTAGTTGCAGGTATCTGGGACCATTCAGCGGTCAGTGCATCCCATAATTCCATCACCGTGCGTGGTGCAGGGTCCAGCTTGCGGATATGGCGATCGAGATGGTCCCACAAATGTTCAATGCCATTGAGTTCCGGGGAGTTTGGTGGCCATAGGATTAGCTTGAATTCATCCTCCTACTCCTCGAACCAGTCGTGGACAATATTGACAGTATGGCAGGGAGCATTGTCCTGTTGAAAGGTGCCATCACCCTGGAAAACACTGTCGACATGAAGGAGTGTACCTGGTCTGCGACGATCGTCAGGTTACGAACCGCATTCAGTGTACCCTGCAGCGGTATCAGTGGACTAAGACCATACCACGAAAACATCCCCCAAACAGTCACACCTCCCCCACCAACCTGTCCATCTGCCAATGATAGTGTCGAGATGCCTGTTCTCAGATGCTTCCCGGCGAATTCTCCATCGTCTGTCCACTCTGTTCACCAGGAAAGCAACCCTTTGCCACTCGGCCGAGGTCCAATGGCGATAGTCCATTGCGAATTGGAGGCTTTTCCAGTGATGCACAGGCGTCAACATGGGTGTTGTTACTATATGCCTGCTCCGGAGCCCCAACCTCAAAAGGGATCGTTGTACTTATCGTGGTGCTGACACGCCTAGTGGCCCCGATGTTGCTCAACAGTGCCATGCCGATTGGTCTTGGCCAGGCGTCGTAACCGACGCTTGCCTCTAGGATCGATGGCCCGTGGGGCCCCACAGTTACCTCTTCGGTTGCTCGAAATTGTCTGGTTCATCCTGTCGCGGTACACCTTCACAACGGCAGCCCTAGAGCAGTTCACAAAGGTGGCCGTTTCTGAAATGCTGCCGTCTTTGGCCCGATAGCCAATGATCGTCCCCTTTTTGAGGTCCGAGAGGTCACTTGTTCTACCCATGACGGCGAAAATTACTGTGTTAACGGATGCTACTATACGTCTGCTGTTGTCAGCTTTTAATGATATGCAATGATTTTTTATCTGCATACTATGGGACGTTCCAACATGTTCGAGGAGAGGTCATAATAATGTTTCCTGATCCTGTAGATCGATTAATTCGTTGAAGCGAAGGTGTGAGTCCATAGTGTATTCCGAGTCTTGCTGGAATTGAGAATGGTCTGGCGTTTATAAACAGTCATTATATTAGGTGTAGTGTGATTAAGGCATAGACCTCTATCTTCGTACCATTTTGCTAAAAATTCAAGATCTTGCTTAAGACGTTCCATCATGATATCTTGTTCATGCTATTGGTAAGTGGGAAAGAGAAAGTTGTCATCTACGTTGGTTTGGTTTGTTTAGTATTAACTCCTTTACAACTGCCATGGTCATTTCAGGACGGCGTTATAGGGGCCGCAAATTTTGCCTCGCAAGGATTCTTTAGTGTGCAGCCGCCAAACGACTACACGGGACCAACGGCTTTACTTCTTTTCCGAAGGAAGTGCGTGATCTCAGGATTTTCCCCCTGAAAAAACTAGCGTCCTCGGGCATCAGAGGCGATCACGCTACCCCTGAGCCGCCGAGGCCGATTGTCATCTATGTAGCTGACAAAGTTCATATTAAAACCATGACTGAAAAATGAAGCTGTCGATACCGCATATAAAAGGGGGGGGGGGGTTAGCCCAGAGCCCTACACAATACCACGCTCAGACAGTTTTCTGATCAACGGTTCTTGGTTAATGATGTTCATTCTAGTATTAAAATCTTGCATCAAATCCAAGTAAATCTGCGACACTCCTAGGACACTCAAAACATAAACCGTTGTTGTCTTGATATCGTATCGAAGGTCTTGGAGATGTCTGTCTGAGCTAAAATAAATTTGCAGTTTTTGTCGTAGGCTAAACAGGCCTTGATAAATATCTCAATTGGTGTCCAATTTACTTTGCGATCCAGCCTCATTCCCCGTTGTTGGTCAGGTATTTTTGACCATATAAATAGTACTAGGTTGTTAAACACAACCTTGTCTGCAATTTTTGTAAGGAGTGACAGCACTGAAATAGGGCGGTAGTTGGAGATTGTAAGCGGGTCACCCTTTTTGTAAATAGGTCTAATATTGGCGATATAACAGCACAGGAAATTTCTTGTTGTGTACTATCCGTAGACAAAGGCAGTAGATCGTCCAATACCCGGTGTCATTTAAATTTTCCAATATTTTATCTTTTTCCAACATTTTATAACTATATTTCATGTAAAAAAAAAGTTTCCACCTGGAAGCTGCCCTTGATTACCTCCATTAATAATAATAAAAATTTTTATGCTTGTCGCTGATGTGCAACGTGAAAACGCCACATATAAGGTGTGTCCACATGAAAAGGCGGCTTTTACTGTAGCGCCGTTCTATCTAATTGAAGTAAGTGTCACGGTCAGAAATCTGGCGCAGTGGAATTTTAATTAATAAAACATACATTGTAGTAGCGTACGTGAAAATTCAAGGATTAGTTTTATTTGAACCCTAATCGCAAGTAAATAAGAGATTACCTAAAGAAAGAGAACTAGAAATAAAAAAAAATACTTTGAAATTATAACATTAATTGCCCATAAATAAAATTACAATAGCATCCTTTATTTCAAAGGGTAACAAAATAAATCCAAAGACTGGATTCCAACGTGTGCCAAGAAACATTAAATAATTACAACGACGCTACAATTTGTAGGCACGTTTCTAAGCGTAAATTTACTAAACCCAACTGCTGAGTGGCTGAACGATAAACTGCTCGGTAAAATTTTACGAGAATTGAAACTTAATTCAAAGATGAGAAATAGTTCCATAATTAGCTATCAACCTCTTAAACTATTGACAATTCATCCTTTTCTTGAAAGGGTAACAATAGCCACTCAGTGGCAACGTGCGATAAAATTCCTGTAAGCATTACAATTACAAAGAAGCTACATATGCACGATAAAGGATAAATAATTTAGAAAAAGTATATCCACCAAATTAAACTTGGCTTGAAGTAAATACAGGCCACAGAGAATCAAAGGCAAACTCTAAATCCTGTTTCAAAAACGGAAGTCGGCTTTAGCATAAAAAAAGAACCCTTAAGCCTACATAAATTAGAACATACATATAATTAGCTATACGATACAGTCTATGTGCTCTAAAAGTCCGTATTCTAATGGTCTTCGCATGAGACCGCCTGGATTCCAAAAACTCTAGTTGAAATAGTGCACATCACTATGTGATTCGCACAACGTCGTGTAGGCAATACAAGAGACCAAAAAGTTTGAATTAAAACTTAACATGAATAACTCGTTGTATGGAGCTTAGTTAACAGCTTCACATATCATAACCAAGTAATGACTTTCTCTAAGACTAGAAAGTAAAGGAAACGAATAACGCTAATTAAAATGCCAAACGTTACTTCGTAAATGTTCACAAAAACTTTAATGGGAGAACTAGCACCAACAGAGTCAGAGTTGCCATGCCAGAAAAAATGCTTAAGGCAAAAACCCCGGGAGGACACACGCAGACAAAAACAATTGAATAAAAGTCTCGATAAATTAACGGCGCTTGAAATAGCTGCCGCCTCTCTCAATTACTCTCCCAACTCCGTCCCATAAATAAGCATAGACGCTTGAAGGACAAATACCTGCTACTTTGTATTTTGTCAGTTCCAATACGTGCAATCCTTCTTCGACGTGGCTCTGCTCTGTCCATGTATCTAATTCAATACTCGTCAAACTGAAACAGTGGCTGGTTCGTATCGTGGCCGGAAACGATGCATTCAGTATGCATTCAGCCGTGTGCGCTCGGGAATCTTTAGCCTGGTCGCCGCCGCTCGCTCGCCGTAAGTTGCTCGAGCGATATCAGTTCATCTGAGCTCTCGTTTCCCGGCTCCCGCCGTGTATTCCGTCTAACACTGTCTCCCACGACGTTCGTAGCCGTCCAATTTCCTTCAGCTCCTCGGTAACGATGCCATGGACATTGGCTACTGCCCTTCCGCACGCTCCGCTCCTTTCCCTCCGTCTCAATCCTTGTCCTGCCACTTTCCCTTCTGCCTCTCTCCTTCAAGTCCCGCGCCGAAGCTCCGCCGCGAAGCCTATCGGGAACTTTCGGTTTCGGACTTCTACGGCGCTTCGACTTCCATTTTTGTAACACTCTCCCACCGTGTGGTCGCAGAGAGTGGCAACGATCCTGCGAAAACTCCTGGATGCTGATGCTATTAATCATCTCATCCTCTTGCTTCGGATGTTGATGTTTGTCACGAGTCTGGTCAACAACCTCTCGTTGAGTGTACTTTCTCCTCGATCTAAACTTTGGTTTAAAGCATGCACCTCGTCTCGCATTGTTTCTATCTTGGAATTCCTGACGAAACTGGTAACTACGTGTATCGTTGCGATGTCTCCACTGACTTCGATGCCATTTATTCGCATCGTCAAATGGCTGACTTCCATGCTGCTTCGAGAGTTGATTAGCTCGTTGGTTATTCTGATGCTGTGGTTTCCTACTCTTTTTAATGACGTCCCATCTCTGATGAATCATATTCTGAGATGGCTCCCGAGTACTAGATCCAGCATCCGATGAATAACAAACTTCGTTAGCACGTCTTGCTCTCGAAGGCCTCCACTCAAAACACTGGTGTTTCGACAGTTGATTTATCCTTACAAATTTCCCATTATTTGCAGCATCCATCCGCCGACACTGGTGGTTCAGTTCGTTCTGTGAACTAATTGCTCCGACCTGTTGATTTTCTCCCCTAGGATGAGGCGAACTTGAATTCTGGGACCTTTGTTGTCTTCTATTTTCAAAGAACTGGGTTATTAACCCTTTACAACGATGCAAGCTCTTTTCTGGTTCCCATGTCATCTCCTTATATCCAGTCCATTTAACCAAGAACTGTCGATAGGGAATCTTGCCTTTCACATCCATAAGCTTCTCGACTTTGTATACGTCCGAGAACTGCTGATCGGCAATAGGACCGGGCGGTTGCTGTTTCCTGGGCTTTTTCCGATATGGTTTAAGAAACGAGCAATGAAACGTCGTATTTCCTCTGTATAACGACCTGGGGATGAACAGTCGGGCAGTCACTTTACTATAAACCTTGGCTATCTTGAATGGACCGACGTATTTACTGTAGAGTTTCTTGCCTATACGTCCTCTGTAATTATTTAATCTCGAGGCTCGCACCAACACAAGGTTGCCTTCCTTCAAATTAAATGGCACATGCTTCTTGTCGTAGTGCTTCTTATCCCTTCTGTTATTTTGACGGATCCTGGCTCTTACTTCCTTGATTTGTCTGGCCACCTTGTTGGTCAGTGACTCCGTATTCAAGCTTTTGCTTGACCAATCGCTCAAACGTGGAGGAATGGCAATGCTGCGTCCTAGGTCGCATTGGTAGGGAGATATGCCTGTACTCTCTGAGGGCGCCGAATTGATAGCGATCTCTGTTGGCGCCAACTTCAAGTCCCAATCGGTTTTGTCTTCATTAAGATAGTTTTGGAGAATTTGAACCACCGTTTGGTTGGTTCTTTCCGACTGACCATCTGTTTGGGGATTAAACGCACTGGACATCTTTAACGTGGCACCTAGATTTTTAAATATACTGGCCCATACCTTAGAAGTAAATCTGACGTCCCTGTCGGAAATGATAACTCTCGGAAATCCATGCAACTTGAAAACTTCATTCAGCAGCAACTTCGCTGTCTCTTTTGCTGTAACTTCAGAGCTGCACGCGAACAGTCTTACTGTCTTTGAGAGCTTATCCGTAACAGTCAGTAGAGCATTATGCTTCCTTGGTGTCAAAGGTAACGGAAGCACGTAGTCCAAAGCTATCGTATGCCACGGATAAGGAGGAATGTCCAGAGACTGTAACAAACCATATCCATGCTGCCTTGGCACCTTATTCTGTTGGCATTTGTCACAATAACTGACGTAGCGTTTCACATTTCTTTGAAGATTGGACCACCAGTAACTCTCCTTGATCTTCTGTACCGTTTTCCTTATTCCAAGGTGCCCCGACGTGGGCTCGTCGTGACAAGGCTTAATGATTTTTTGAATAAGCCTTTTGCTATTATCAGGTATAACTACTTTTAACTTGTCCTTGATCCGTTTTAGCAAAAAACTATCTTCTCCGACGAACGGATCTTTAACGTCCTGTAGTTTTTCCCGTGTAAATTTATTTCGTTGATAGGCCTCCTCAATTTCTCTCTTGAGAGGCGAGGCAATGTTCCAACTGCTAACGATCGGGCTTAAAATCTGTTCTTCTTCCAGGTCCATATAACGAATTTCGTCCGTTTGTACCTGAACAGAACACTGTTTTGTGTCCATAGCTTTAGTATCCAATACCTTTGGCCATACTGGTGTATCATCGCTTTTGTTGGCTACTTCCATTTGTTCTTGCTGTGCAGACGAATTACAAACGGATTGACTTTCCTCCGGCTCTTGCTTACCGCCACTACAAAGCGCTTCATCGAGCTTAATTCCATTTTCTTGCACATTTTTCTCCAATAGTTTAGCTGTTTTTCTGCCTCTCTCCTTCAAGTCCCGCGCCGAAGCTCCGCCGCGAAGCCTATCGGGAACTTTCGGTTTCGGACTTCTACGGCGCTTCGACTTCCATTTTTGTAACAGTAGGTAAATATCTTTCTCGATAGATGAACGTCATCCCGGCTCCCCACTTCCAAAAACAGCTTCCTCTGCCGCTAAGACCGGTAAAGTGATGCTCTGATTCTTTTTCGACGAAATGATCCATACTCCTTGACCGGCTAGAACAGGGTGAAACATTTAATGCTGAATGGTATTGCAACACCTTGCTGAAGCCAGAACGGCCCATCTGAAACGCAGAAAGGCGCTCACGAAATGGGTATTGCAGCTCCAGGACAACGCCAAGCCGTTTGTGGCCAAGAAAACCCTCCACCTGCTGAAAACATTTCGATGGGAAGTCCTCAAACATCCTCCGTAATAGCCCCAACATCTCCCCAGTGATTCCCGTGTTTAGGCCACTTAAAAACTCACTGGTAGGTTCACCTACGACAAGGAAGTGCAGAACACCATGGAAAAAGGATACTTATGCAACGCAGGAGTTTCATCACTGAATCTATCATTCACTTCTTACACTCTGAGATCAGTGCATCAATATCAAAGGCAATTGAGTATAGGCGTCCTGTTACACATTTACTGTCCGTCAAATATTCTGCATTATGGTTCCGGCAAATGTAAGCCTAGTTCTAAAAAAATCTGCCCCTGACTTTTGTAATGTCAACTGCAGTGTCAATTGTAATATCAACTGCTGATAATGCTGGAAACTGCATTTGCTCTAATTTGATTGGAAGTTGATTTTCACTGGGAATAAGTCTCATTTTTTTATATACAGGGGTTGAACAAAATAATATGAACAACTCTGATTTTAGACTTTTGTCAAAAATCTAGATAAATACCTGACGAATTATCCTGAAACTTCAGGGGTATAAAGAGCATGTTAAATCTTTCTTATTTCCGCGAACGTTTTGTCCCGAAGGCAATAAATTGAAAAAAATAATATTTGGGATCACCCTGTAAAAAATAATGCTTGAAATGCGTTGTAGATATAGCATATGATAATGAAGCTTCTTTTACTTAGTTGTGTTCATTTGTACGAGAATAGCACGTATAAGTTTCTTTAAAATAATCGTAATATTTTCCTAAGTTTTTTCTTTATAACATGCAGAGTTTTCATTTTCAGGAAACTTGACAAACTACAGTATATACATCAACCTGCAATCAGAATGTAAAAATATTAAAAATTTTGAAGAAATATGAGCATTTTTTACGAAATAATGTTTAACTGCCCATGCGCAAGCATTATTTAAATGTCTTTTGCATAATTTATTATCCAAATTTATGGAGCTACTCTTATAACGGGTGTTTCAAAAATAACCGGTATATTTGAAAAATCAATACAAACTAAACGGGCAGCTATAGAAATACACCGTTAGTAATTTTGAAAGTTTGTCTGCCTGAAAATTTACTGTTGTCCCAAGCATATTGTAACACACGGTGTATATCTATCGCTGCCCGTTTAGTTTTTATTGATTTTTCAAATATACCGGTCATTTTTGAAACACCCGGTATAAAGTCCAAGCAAATAGCGTGAAAATTCAGAAAGATATGGGCAACAGAATAAGATGAATTTCAGTTTCTCTCAAAAATAATCAAAATCATAGGAGGTTTTCTCCAAATTTTTATTTTTTGTTCGGACACCAGTAACCAAAATCTTCTTCTTACGCTGATATGAAGCATATTGAATTCATATGGACTTCACACAGGCAGCATAAAGCAAAGGACTTGGTTGACCTGAGCAGTCTGTCAGAGCAGAAGGACGGGTATAAACTTCTTTTCACCTGGATTGCTATATTCTCTCAATACGAAGATAGGACACGAACTTCTGAAAGTCTTTCAAAAAATTTTCAGACATGGGTGCATTTAACCCTTTTGATGCGAAAGCAAATATATCCATACAAAATTTCATTGCTTATACTTACAGTAATTTGATTCATCCCACAGTGTTCAAAACCTCTTGTTATGCTGCTATAAGTGGATAATTCCATCTTCTCAGAAATGAAAATAAAATTTATTTACACAGTTAAAAGTTAAATAAACATGTTCCAGACTATTTTAAAGAACTCTAATTCATTTTTTGCTACAAAAGCAGATTCGAAAGTTGCAATGGTAGAAATATTTAACCGAACATTAATAAGGAGTATGTTCAAGTTTTTTACATATTCCAACAAATGTAGGTACATTGGGACCTTACCCGACCTTGTGCAAAGAGTGCTGGGCACAGCTCCATTGGACGTTAACGATCGAATGCCTTGTGTATAAAATTAATGCTTATAGTCAGATCGTTTTCCTCGGTCGAAGAGATCGTCGACTGAGGGAAACAATCCGACAAAGACTTCGCGAGCTCAGCAACATCGAGTGCGGTCAGCAAAAAGGAAGGCGGAAAAAATGGCGTTGTCAACCCTCCTCCTAGGCACCATAATCGACAGACCCGAATTTTAGAGAAGCCGCACAATCGAATAGATAATGAGCTAATTATCGGGCTGAATAAAAAAAGCAGGTGAACAGCAAAGAGATAGAGATTATCGAGACAGACCCGAGAGGAACAAAAGACGAGATTGAATGGTGGACATTCACCAAAGGTGGCCACAACTACGACAGTAAATGAACGAGTTCCAGCGGTCATCAAAGTAAAAAAGGAACCAGCATTTTCGTTATGCCAGTAAAGGAGGAAAAGCAGAGGCCAGCAGTGTGTCCACGAATGGGTACGAGTTGAATAATATTAACGAGCTTTCGATTCGATCTCAGGTCAATCAGCCCGTTCATCGAGCAACGATAGCCTCTTTCATCAGCAGTGCGCATTCCGCCAATATCCAAGCTAAGTCATACGCCAGGACCCTCTGACTGATAAGAAGCTTAACAAGTTAAGTGCTGACCACAGCAATTGCTCCACAGACGATACTGAAAGAACTTCAGCAGCAACGAACGATCTCAGCAGAACAGGCGTGGGCTTCTGATATTGACTTTTCTCATGTTAACCATTATGAGTTAATTTCTAATATCCAGAGAGGCATATCGGATTCACCATCCAGCTTGAGGCCCATAACCGCCCAATTGGATCCGCAGCCAGTGAAGTCACTTCAAGAGGAACATATCATCAGGGGACAAGAAAGCACTGAGGCGACAACAGCTTTGTCGACTATGAGTGGAGGTGGGTTTTCTACTAGCAGCGAACAAGGATCGGAAGTTGGCATCGAGCCCACCAGGACCATAAGCCCGTTCTAGATTGTGAAGAAAGTGCAGAGGAGTGAACCCCTGCAATCTTTAGGCGATGCGTCATCCCAGCAGTGATTTCAGGAGGAGCAAATTTAGCAAGTAGCAACCATGTGGAGTTGCCCTTGGCTATTGCGGGTTTGTCATTGGTGCCTGGATGTCCATTCCCAAAACCAATTGGGTCGTCGTGCTCTGTTTCAATGGTGACAACGTGTTATACACACGCTTTCCATAGAGGATCGAGCCTAACTTGGATCGAGTTCTGGTGGAACCCCATCACGTGGTAATATTAAATTGTAAACAAGCCCTCCGGGGCAAGAAGCAGACTTGTGTAATCCTGAACTATATTTAAAATTGTATTTGGTAAAAATACTCGAAATATTAAAGTTTATTTGAATGATTATTCATCGCCTCCTCCACCTTTCTCTTTAAACAACCATTGCCTATCTCTGGATGGATGAGATTAAGTAATTATTTCATTAGGCATTTTAACACTCCAGAGGTGGCACGGGTGTTAGTAACACGGGAGGTGGCGCGGGTGTTTGTAACACGGGTGGTGGCGCGCGGTCTCTGAGACCACATATTGAAACTACTTTTTTTAATGTTAAAAAATGAAATTCATGAATAATTTTTATCTATCACTTACATTACCTCATTATTAATAGAACACCTCAAAAAACTGCTCAATATTATCTAAAAAAAACGCAACTTCTAGACAGAAATTTAAAAACCCTTCTCTTTCCGTCAAAATTAGACATGAATATTTCAGGAAAGGTATTTATAAAAATATACTAGTTGAAGAATGATATTTTTGCACTATTCTTACTTTTCATACATACATACTTTCCTATATAAAAGAAAACCATCATAAAAATGAATAATAGCAATCATCCTCAGAGGATAAAAATGCCTAAATTTTCTCGATATTCAAAATTATTTTATTCAAAACTACTATAAACAGATGTTATATATATACGAAATTATATTTATAGAGGAGTTTATTGCTCTTGAAATTCAGAAAACAGCATTAGTATACTTGCATCATTATTTGCATTTCGCTCCAAATATTTGTTTTCAAATAAAAGTTTCTAAGTAGGAAAATATTATTAAATAAAACGTATATTGTAAATTAACTGGAGAATATGTTAGGTAATAAAAAATTAAACAGAAGTAAAAAAAAAAAGACTTTTACATCAATTTATTTTAGCAACGATGTTGTTGGCATGCCCTGAGACCGCACGCCCTATATATCTGAGTCTCGGGAAAAATCGTGGATTATGACATAAGGATTCTAGAAGTTGGGAGAATACAAAAGTGGTCATTTTTTGTTTTAAATTCATAAGAAGATATTCAAAAAATGTAGTGATGCGGTCTCTGAGACCACGCGCCACCGCTGGAGTGTTAAAACGTCGTGACAGAGAGGGGGATGTGCATGGAGCAAGCTACGTGATGAAACGTCAAGGAACGTTTCATTGCTACCTTTGCTAATTGTGAAATTTTCATGCAACTCTACCGCAGGACTCAACTGAGAGAGGAGATACGTTTTGGATTCGTCAACTAAGGACGAGCTGCGATGGTGAAATGCCAAAAGAAGGTTTTAAAGCGAGAAGACAGAGTGGATACGAAGAGAGAATTTCGTCAGTTGACGGCGAGAAAATAGTTGTGTAAGAAACAAAGAGCTAAAATAACGCAAAAAGAGAACGGACTAATTAAGCAAGAGGTTAGTTGAAAATTTATCAGGAAGAATGGGAATTCAGATAAATAGGAAGCTTGGTTACTAAAGTGATTTTCAGAAATTTAATTACGCCTGAGTCTTATGCCAGAAATAATTGCAGGTAGAATTATTTTAAGTTATATGGAGATAATTGAAATAGAACCCATGCGGCCACACAATCAAAGAAAGTGATCTTTCATGTACAAAATATGCCCTACGAGAAAGGGGCAATCAATGACCACATATTAAGATTTCACGATTTGAATAACAGGTTTAAAATTAGAAATCCTAAATTAATATACGAATACCTCATGATGATGCTCCCATTCCATGTACGGCTGCGACTAACCCTTATGGTAGGAGAAGATAACATAGAAGAGTTATTCATACCAGCTAAAAACGTTATTCAGTCAACATCAGTAGATGTTCTAAGGGTCAAAAGAGCCAAAGAAAAGAATAATCTTCATGTAAGTCTAATGACAATAGATTTAGGATCTTCTGCTAAGAATAACGGTCATAAGAAAAGAGGTAATAGACAGAAGAAAAGGGAGGAGAAGGCGCATTCGGAAGAATGTAGTAGAAAAAAGCAGGGTCATACGAAGAAAGAAAGCAAGGTACCGCTATTAGAAGGAAATTCATGTGACGATTCAAAAACCCCGGCGATTCTTACATATAAAGAGAGCGCGATAGAACAGAAATATATTGAACGGATATTAAAAAGTGAAGATCAAGCTAGAATTAAAAAGCTTAAAGCACTACAAAAGGAGTTGAAACAGGTTGGATGGAAATAGGAGACTTTAACAAGTCCGTAGAAGAAATGTATATATCGATTTAGAAGATAGAAAACATGATAATCTCTATAAGCTGGAGGAAGAAACAGAAGGCCAGTAGCAGGTTACTCATAGAGCAACTATTCTGCAGAAGATGCAGAAGAACGCTTGAATAGGCAGACCATAAACCTCATATTGTGTCAGGCAACAGGACTGTTATACGAAGGTTATACGAAGGTTAGAAACTGTTCAAAAATAAGTGAAGGCCAATCTGATGTGTCAAATACTCTTTAGTCAAATAGTAAATGAAATGTATCATGCGGTTAAAGAAGAGCAAATTAAAAGAACTAAAGATCCAGAACCCAAGTAAAATCTAGTAGATTGATATGAAGAGAAAAACATCGATTACTAAGCAGTAGTGGCATGCAACGAAAGAGGACGCCTTACGAAGAAAACCTGATAAAATTAGAAGAAGCTTTATTCCAAGGATTGGTGTCAATACAAGGGCTGTGGTAATTACACACAGATAAGAAATCAATCGAAATGTATATAGATTCAAGATTTAATGCAGGCATATTCAAAAGCTGTATATCTAGCTATCAAGCTACATCGAAAAGAACCAATGAAAGATTTTATGCGATCCCTCAAGGAAGGTTGAAAGCACGCAAAAAATGGAAAATATGGCTCCAAATTTTTGTAGGTTTTGAAAAGAATCAAGCAGAAAATAATAGCAGGGATTTTGAGAGACAGTAATTAGAAATGCTCAGAAGGCTCAAGGAAATAGAGTCTAAAGTAGAGGTGCAGATAAACTGTAATTAAAACACAAGGGAATATCAGTCAGTTCTCGCAATGCATTTTAAGCAAATCTTCACTGTGCCAAAAACAGGAAGGAAGAAAAAGCAAAAACGCAGAGAAACTTACGAAGGAGGGTCAGGACTTGGAGGTCTCAACAAGGAAAGGAAAGTGCCTATGCAAGTAAAACCAAAATAATGAAAGATGGCTTTATAAAGAGAAGATTAGCTTGAAACAGGAAAAACTTATTAGTAACGATAAACAATATGTCGGACAAGCTAAAGTGTACCAAGCTAGTAAAAAAAATTGAACAGTAACAATGAGGGATAAAAATAACACTTGTTACCGAAAGATAAGAATTTTTTGGAATAGCAAGCTATCTGAAGAAAGTAGGATCAATAGTCAACAAGCCGCAATGGGAAGAAAAGGCTGGCAAGGTTGGTACAGAAAGCATAAGGATACAGATCAAGAATCAAGAATCATTAACAAGTAAAAGTCACTGAATAAAAAATAAAGCATAACAGAAAAATGAAAAGGACTTTAAAAAAGAAAAATTCTCATGTTAGAAATCTTGTTTTTGAACATCAGCTGCAAACAAAAAATATATTTTGTTCCAGGATCAGGGGGAGGATGGGGTCCGATTATTTTCCTCAGGCAAAGAGACCGTCGACTGAGGGAAATGATCCCACAAAAACTGCGCGAGTTTAGCAACAGCGAGCGGGGTTAGTAGAAAGGATGGCAGAAAAAATAGCGTTATCAACACTCCTCCTAGGCAGCATAATCGACAGACCCGAACTTTCGAGAAGCGAGCTGTTCTTCTCCCATTCGCCCCGCATATTCAAATAGATAATGAGCTGATTATCAGGGTGTATAAAAAGGGCAGGCGAACAGCAAAGAGATAGAAAGATTATCGAGACAGACCCTAGAGGAACAAAAGACGAGATTTGTGAATTTATTTTGAACTTGGAATTTTTCACACATCATTGAAACATCGCTTGTGTGAGTGATTTTGTTTAAGTGAGTATCCCTCCTCCCAGTGATCTCTGGGGGAGGTTTGACCCCCTTCCATTTTCTTTTTTTTACGTCACTATGTCTCATGAGTTAGCTCTATGCTAAGACGCATATTCCTCCCGTTCTTCTGTCTGGCGATCCCGCTGTGCTGTCTTACAGAGGCTTTCTCCGACTGAATCGAGAAAGCTCTGTCGACAATGTAATAGTTTCAGAATGAATAGTTGCTGCTGAATTTATCAAGGTCGGAAAAATCGCCGTCCACCTGTGTTATTCAGAACCTGGATATTTGCCAATTCACATCCGGGGTGCTTCACATTTTGTTTTGCTGATGGACAAAAGCACTTTTAAGAATTACATGACCAACTACGGGGAGGAGAGGAAAGTCTCATATCCACAACAACCGAACTCTCCCCTGCAGAAGACTGGCGACATCGTAGTAGGCACGAATCTTCCTAACGACATTCCAGATAACCTTGTTATGCACGGGGAACGTGTCCACATGTCATACAAGGGGCAAAGGCAGTGCTGCCGGCACTGCAAGAAGACATCTCATTTGAGGAAAGACTGCCCTCTCGCATAATCAGCAAATTTCATCGTTGCCCGGAGGGTGCGCTTGCATGCCAGCAGTAATAAAATTTACGCCTAAAAGAATGTCGACCCAGCAGCAATCTAAGATGACATCGCCAGCAAACCCATCAGTGCTGCCACCATCTCGAAGGTTTCACTCAACACCACCGCCACCACCTCTACCTCTGAGCTGGAAAGCATGATGCCACCACCGCCTCCTCCTCTGCTTCCATCTCTACCCTTAGAGCCTAGTGAGGAGTTGCTGACACCCCCTTATCTCGCTTCTGGAGATTCGAGAAGTTGCACCTCTCCCTCAACCATCACGTGATATTTCGATGGTTGAAGACAAAGCTTCTGTAATTGACAATGTCAATGCTTCAGTATGAGCTGGTTTTATCTTTTCTGTAGAGGTATTCCTTGCCCTTTCTCCACCAGTGCAGACGGCGATGTCTCAGCCCATGAGGATCGTCTGCAAGTCATCACCAAAAAGGATGTTACTTTCTCCTGAGATTTTGAAACCATCAGTGCCTGCGCAACGGGATTATCTTGCAATGAACAAAAGTCCTTGCAGGAAGAAATCCAGATGGAGTCGCGTGAACAAGAGCGAGTTTGATAATTTATCTTAGGCGACATATCAACGGAGATATCCACTCGAGGGAGGCCAGAGCAATCATTCTCCGACTTTGAAGAATGAAGGCAGACGCAGAGGTTCTTCTGGCCCTGGGAACCGAGTGAAATAAATTTCATTTTCGTGTGTGACATTGCAGCGTTCGCCGCCTTGCTCGAAGAGAAGGCTTCGTTTGGAAAAACATGAAAGTCGACGGGCTCGAATCGATCTCCAGACAAGTGTTCACTCTCAAACATTGACTAATGTAAACTTTTTGTGTTCCCGCTTCAGTGACTTGACGAAGGCGATGGAAATGACTCGATTATATTGTGTCCCATATCACAGGAAAGACTCGGCGGTTCCTCCGAGAAATCTGAATTCTTCAGCGTGGGCAAACCCTGACGAACTGGAGAAACATCCGGGCACCGATTCCGACGCCACGATTGCATCGACCTCAGGCTACCTGGAGCATTCGTTCCCTCACGAGTGCCACACCGATTCTGACAGGGTATGACTGAGTGTCTGAGACGGAAACTTCGGCAGCAACAGGCATTCTGCCAGACAACAGAGAGGTGTCTACAGCAAAAGTAGAAAGCCTTACAGTGACCCACCAGGCAAATACTGCCACGCAACCCTCAGAAGAGGTCAATGACCAAACAAAAAGAACCACACCTAGCCAGCGATTGGATGACCACAGCATTGCCAACATGAGCCGCACGGATATCTCTGGCAGCAAGCTACACTTGGGATACAGATCCACTGGAATTCGTTCGGGCATTACTATTTCCATGAAACACGCTCTGGCTTCCCCCCTTTCCTATATATTTATTTATTCACTATGTTCTGGTTTTTATCCAACTAAAAACTGACCAGAATTTGCCCAATTTTTAAAAAAAGGAGACCCAAAAAATTATACGAACTATCGCCCTGTCTCAACACTCTCAGTATTTGCAAAAAGTAAGGAATTTGATGACAGATTCACGTCAAGAAAGGAAACTGAGATATAAGCAGAGATAATAACTTTATTATCGAAATATATCCTGAACATACACAAGAAACCCTCTTGTTATATGGCTATTCAATGAATCCACCTTCAGCTTCTATAACTAAACTGTCGACATGCGTGAATCAAATGCTCATGGTTCATAGTGGTCATTACTCGAACAATGGCAGCTTTCAATTCATCTTTGGTGTTATAGGGGTGTTCATTGACCTCTCTCTCCACAATGCTCCATACGTAGTAGTCCAACGGATTCAGGCCAGGGGAGTTAGGAGGCCAAATCCACAGCAAATCACCTTCACACGGATTTTTCAGCTTGTTTAAGAGCCTTTTCGATCTGAGTAGGCGGTTTTCCAGTGTTTTGTTTAACATAAACTGACCTCTTCGCATAATATATGAGTGATATCTGATGTTTTAATGCACAACATTTCTGATTGTTTCTTCTGACACATGAAGATCTTTGCAAGTGACCTCATGGATGTTCTGGGATTGTCATCGATGATCTGCTGCACTTGCTGAATAAATTCAGCTGTTCTGATGATTTCAAAGCGTGAGGCATGCCTTTTATGCTTTGCTACGACATTGCCATCTTTGGTCTCCAACTCCTTCCGCACTTTGTGGACGAATGATCTTGCGACCTTTAGAAATCGTTATAATTCTAAATCGCTGTGCTCTGCCTTTATTGCCACGGTTACTGCATGTCTCTTCATGGTTTGTGATACTTGATGGTTTGCCATTTTGCTTTCCGGAAACGGAAATGACGCACAATTTACTACAGTGCAGCAGTAGCCAAATAAAGGTGCGTCCACAAATACATTACGCATCCTGTATATACGTCAGTAGATAAGTACTCGATCGGTACGCATAGTAATGAGGTGGGTGTGGCCTTGGCACCCCGATTTCAACCAATCAGCGTGCAGTATTCGCGTCACGTGACCACCCACCCCTCCACCCCCCCTTCCTGACGTCACAGGCGTTCAACCATTCAGCATGCAGAATGTGACTCACGTGACCAACCACCACCTCCACCCCTCGACTTCGTGTCACGTGACCACCCAACCCCCTTCCCCTGTTTTTTTATTTAGGCGTTGGTCCTTTTTGGGCGTTGGTCTTTATTTGGGCATTGGTCCATTTTGGGCGTTGGTCTTTTTTTGGGCGTTGGTCTTTTTTGGGTGTGGTCTTTTTTTGGTGGTTTTGACACCAGAGGTCGACACAGCTTGTTGTGCACACCCCTCTCTGATGGTAAGGTAATCACGTGATGGCAGCCATGTTCAGGTGGCCTAAGACTGAAAGAAAATTAATTTCTTCATCCTCTGATGTACCCCTGGTCAGATAAGAGGGGTCCTGATGCTCTCAGCAAAATCCACTTAGGTGATTCTGTCTTACAAGTGAACACCTGTTGATTTCCTTAAATACCCACCTAACTGGGTAGGGGTTCGTATACTGGCCCCTCAAATTGATCACCTAATTACTAATTCAATATTGTTTCTCGGGTAACCAAATTTTTTCCAAGCTCTTTTACAGTTTCTTCTACGACTGATGTTTCAAGGTGTATTGTTTTGTTTTTAATTTTCAACTAATGGCTACATTGTTTCAATTGACAAGTGTGCATCTGAGTAGGGACTAATGCTGTCTAAAAGGGTGGGTCTGAACTCTCGTATAATTGCTTATAAATACAACTAGGTCACACAACCTGATGAAAGGGTCATATACATTAACTTTTTAGCTTATTTTAAAGCTGGGCAGTTTGAAATTTGTTTTATTTTCATTTTTGCCTCCCTCACCTTTCATTTTTGCTCGTAAGAAGGGTCGTTTTTTTCTTCTCAGGGTTGAACCTGGTTGAAATGTGAAATAAAAATACAAATTTCTCAATGTTGCTGAGGCATACTTGAC
Organism: Rhysida immarginata; assembly: GCA_023313115.1. Taxonomy (NCBI): domain Eukaryota; kingdom Metazoa; phylum Arthropoda; class Chilopoda; order Scolopendromorpha; family Scolopendridae; genus Rhysida; species Rhysida immarginata. Next base: position 927,593 of record JAHWFO010015411.1, read on the forward strand.
TCTCTCTCTCTACAACTTTGGCTCACAGAGGTTGATAAACGCATTGTTTGATTCCCCAACCTCGCGATATTCAGTCACCCACCCTCTCTCTCTCTCTCTTTCTCCCTCCTCCTACATAACCAATACAAGTTTGCAAAAGATTGTTTAAAATTGTATTCTAAAAGTTGTTTTCGCTCTCTCTCTCTCATACAGTATACAACTTTTCTGTTCACTTATGGTATTAGGATACGAGAGTGATATGCTTCGTACTCTTTATTGTGCAAAAAGTCTGTATTCAATTTAAGGCTATGGTCACATGCGATGATTTAACATCACTCGTCACAAGTCGTTAAGTTCTCAAAGTCGCGCACTTGTTGGTTTGTTTTACAGTTTGATTTTTATAATTTTTACTTAATAAAGGATGTACGTGGACTGTGCTTTCGTTTTACGTCACTCTACAATTCACGAGCTGATGACGTTCGCGTATGCGAGCATCGTGATTCCGGGATAGGCACTCACGTCCACGTTGCTTCTCGGGCATGCTTTCTCAAAGACGTGTCCTTGATGGCTTGTTTTTCTGTCTAATGGCTTGATTTTTACTTTTAATGGTTTGTCATGGGGTTGTATGTTCGTTTCACTGCCTTTTTACGATGTGTTGCAAGGTGATAGATGTAGCGCTTGTGTGTACTCAAGCGTGGGTTGTGGTGGTGGCTGCTAGGCCACGGACGCTGGGGCGTTGTTGCTCAACGTGTTCGTTCATGGCTGCATTGTTCGCGTGTTTGTGTTTGCTAAAAACACTGTGTCTTCATTTTATATCTGTGCCAAAGATATGTTTGTCATTTATTTTTCTGTGCTTTGTTTGGGTTTTCCTGCTCTTTCATCGTTTTGTTTTTGTTTTTTCTCCTAATTAAATTCTCTCCCGCTAACATATTTGCACACAGTTGATGTCAAAGTGTTCGCACGAAGCCTAATTTGCTTTTGACGCGCAGGCTAATTCAAGCTAAAAATCTACGTATCTGACAATTCAGGGTGTTTGAAATACGTTTTGTTTATGCTGCATTGACGTTTTCACATTACTTTCAGAGTTTTTTCATCTAATTAAAATCTGTCGTATTAACAAACCAAAAAAAAAAACGTACTTGTTATCACACAATTCGGCTGGGCTAGGCTTAGCGTGTTCGCGAGGAGTACAGCACCGTTTGTCACTACGATCAGTGTTCATACTTTTCCTGGCTAAAATTCCTTGCATTTTCTAGCACAGGTATGCGTTATACGTTTTGCATATGATGCATGGGTGTTCCCCCATTCGTTTTCGTGCTTTTTTCCTGACTAAATTAAAGCCTGTCCTATTTATAAAAGTGTACGTAATTCTTATCCCACAGGCCGTACGAAACCTAGCGTATCCGAGCCGTGAACAGCGGCGACAACAGATGTATTCAAGGCTCACACTAAACTAAGCTAAAAATACTTGTCTCGTCCGTAGGGTTGCAGCATTTTGCTAATGTAAAATGGAATGTTTTTACTTTTAATACAATAGCATTATTGTTTCACATGTGCAGTAGGACTTATTCATTTCTTAGTTCTCGCAGTCATTCGTTATCTTGGAAAATTTATCTCCACATTTCCATATCTCTGTTTTTTCTGTTTTGCATTGATTTCTTATAAAAATAATTACAAATAATTACTGATTGCCTTTTTTTCCTATAATTTTAACTGACGTGCTAAAAACTAAAATAAAATAAAATAAAACAAAATTCTGACTTTACTTTTAATGTATTTAGGCTCGTGCAAATGTTAAATTTTCTAAGTTAATATGCATTGCATAATAAACGTTTAAGTGCAAATTTCACTTTTAAGGTATTACAAGCTTACATTTTTGAGTGGCGTAGGTCAATAGTGTTACTTATTAAAGCAGGCTTCATTACTCTCTTTTCTATTGTTTGGTTATTTTGGGCTCTTTTATTTATAGACAAGACAGCGAAATTGTAAGACAGGGGGAAGAGTTTGAGGTCTCCTCTTTCCTGGCTTGGTTTTAGTGGCTCATAGGTCTATCGTATAAGCAGATCGCTCAGGCGCTTACACAGACTTCCTCCTAATTTCTGCCCGCACTTGGTGGGGCAAACGCATTGCGTACCACCTCAAACAATGCCCGCGTGCAGCTGTGAACACCGAAGGTTGCTTTTAGCAACACACTGCTTTGTTGACTAATGTAAGAAGAGTTAATGTAATGTTAGCCCCATTAGACAGATAATAGCGTGCCTATCTATCCATCGCTGACCCCAATCTGACTAGATGCAGTGGCATTCGTTTCAGGCCTTGTTACTCTTTCGACTGAAATTTTGTTTTAATCAATTTTTTTCTTTCTCTTTAACATCAATTTACTGTTTGTTATTCATTCGTTTCCGTCCACGTGAGTCTGTTTGGAAAAAGAAAATTGTCTTTCAAGGGTTCCTTTGTTAAACGACAAGCCCTACTTCTTAGTGAGTTGTTGCTTTTATGTGAATTTAAGCTAAAATTGTGTTTCAATTCGATATGGTTAACCTTATCTTCATCTCTCTCTCTCTCTCTATCTCTCTCTCTCTCTCTCTCTCTCTCTCTCTCTCTCTCTCAAGGTTTCTTGCTCCTTAATTTTTTGTAAATACAAATGCTAAATGACATCTTTTCGTCGGGGTATTTGTCAACGCATACAATTATACAATGTTTATGCTACATTTCTGTTTCTCTTTTGACACAAGTCACACATGCACGTATTTTTATTTATTTATTTATTTTTTTTCTGTTTTTCTTTGCTGATTTCTTACCATCAACGGGGTGCAGTTAGGGTGACGTGGGCTGAGACATAGTTCAAATACACGTATTAATGTTAGGGGTTCGCACTGGTTAAGGAAACCAACCACACCTCTTCTTTTAAGTTCCTCTGATTTTTTTATGATGCTTTCATTTACTCTCAGCGTTGGTAATTGTTCAAAAACGTTGATGACCGTTGATGTCTGTTACTGTTTTCCAGACGATTGCGAATGCTTTTGTACTAACATTGCCTACACATTTCATCACCAGTTGATTAACTGACATTGTTAAAAAGTTTGTGCTCTTGAAATTAATTGAACAAAGTTGTTAATTCTTCAATTCAACTATTCTTTTTATTTTTAGGTTGAAACTTAGGATATTTTATATTCTTTGCTGTTTATTATTTCAACAGTATACGTAAAGGTTTAAGCAGTGGGTTCCTATAAACAAATTTGTACGTTACTGATATCAGCTTCTTGGTTGCTGTGTTCAGTGTTTGGTATGAACAGAATTGTAGATCCCCTAATAACTGGTTTAAATGTAATACCTTAAAAGTGAAATTTGCACTTAAACGTTTATTATGCAATTCATATTAACTTAGAAAATTTAACATTTGCACGAGCCTAAATACATTAAAAGTAAAGTCAGAATTTTGTTTTATTTTATTTTATTTTTTAGCACGTCAGTTAAAATTATAGGAAAAAAAGCAATCAGTAATTATTTGTAATTATTTTTATAAGAAATCAATGCAAAACAGAAAAAACAGAGATATGGAAATGTGGAGATAAATTTTCCAAGATAACGAATGACTGCGAGAACTAAGAAATGAATAAGTCCTACTGCACATGTGAAACAATAATGCTATTGTATTAAAAGTAAAAACATTCCATTTTACATTAGCAAAATGCTGCAACCCTACGGACGAGACAAGTATTTTTAGCTTAGTTTAGTGTGAGCCTTGAATACATCTGTTGTCGCCGCTGTTCACGGCTCGGATACGCTAGGTTTCGTACGGCCTGTGGGATAAGAATTACGTACACTTTTATAAATAGGACAGGCTTTAATTTAGTCAGGAAAAAAGCACGAAAACGAATGGGGGAACACCCATGCATCATATGCAAAACGTATAACGCATACCTGTGCTAGAAAATGCAAGGAATTTTAGCCAGGAAAAGTATGAACACTGATCGTAGTGACAAACGGTGCTGTACTCCTCGCGAACACGCTAAGCCTAGCCCAGCCGAATTGTGTGATAACAAGTACGTTTTTTTTTTTGGTTTGTTAATACGACAGATTTTAATTAGATGAAAAAACTCTGAAAGTAATGTGAAAACGTCAATGCAGCATAAACAAAACGTATTTCAAACACCCTGAATTGTCAGATACGTAGATTTTTAGCTTGAATTAGCCTGCGCGTCAAAAGCAAATTAGGCTTCGTGCGAACACTTTGACATCAACTGTGTGCAAATATGTTAGCGGGAGAGAATTTAATTAGGAGAAAAAACAAAAACAAAACGATGAAAGAGCAGGAAAACCCAAACAAAGCACAGAAAAATAAATGACAAACATATCTTTGGCACAGATATAAAATGAAGACACAGTGTTTTTAGCAAACACAAACACGCGAACAATGCAGCCATGAACGAACACGTTGAGCAACAACGCCCCAGCGTCCGTGGCCTAGCAGCCACCACCACAACCCACGCTTGAGTACACACAGGCGCTACATCTACCACCTTGTAACACATCGTAAAAGAGCAGTGAAACGAACATACAACCCCATGACAAACCTTTAAAAGTAAAAATCAGTGTAATTAGACAGAAAAACAAGCCATCGAGGACACATCATTGAGAAAGCATGCCCGAGAAGCAACGTGGACGTGAGTGCCTACCCCGGAATCACGATGCTCGCATAGACGAACATCATCAGCTCCTGAATTGTAGAGTGATGTAAAACGAAAGCACAGTCCACGTACATCCTTTATTAAGTAAAAATTATAAAAATCAAACTGTAAAACAAACCAACAAGCGCGCGACTTTGAGAACGTAACGACTTGTGACGAGTGATGTTAAATCATCGCATGTGACCATAGCCTTAAATTGAATACAGACTTTTTGCACAATAAAGAGTACGAAGCATATCACTCTCGTATCCTAATACCATAAGTGAACAGAAAATTTGTATACTGTACGAGAGAGAGAGAGCGAAAACAATTTTTAGAATACAATTTTAAACAACCTTTTGCAAACTTGTATTGGTTATGTAGGAGGAGGGAGAAAGAGAGAGAGGGGGGGGTGGGTGACTGAATATCGCGAGGTTGGGGAATCAAACAATGCGTTTATCAACCTCTGTGAGCCAAAGTTGTAGAGAGAGAGAGAGAGAGTCAAGTATGCCTCAGCAACATTGAGAAATTTGTATTTAAAATAAGCTAAAAAGTTAATGAATATGACCCTTTCATCAGGTTGTGTGACCTAGTTGTATTTATAAGCAATTATATGAGAGTTCAGACCCACCCTTTTCGACAGCATTAGTCCCTACTCAGATGCACACTTGTCAATTGAAACAATGTAGCCATTAGTTGAAAATTAAAAACAAAACAATACACCTTGAAACATCAGTCGTAGAAGAAACTGTAAAAGAGCTTGGAAAAAATTTGGTTACCCGAGAAACAATATTGAATTAGTAATTAGGTGATCAATTTGAGGGGCCAGTATACGAACCCCTACCCAGTTAGGTGGGTATTTAAGGAAATCAACAGGTGTTCACTTGTAAGACAGAATCACCTAAGTGGATTTTGCTGAGAGCATCAGGACCCCTCTTATCTGACCAGGGGTACATCAGAGGATGAAGAAATTAATTTTCTTTCAGTCTTAGGCCACCTGAACATGGCTGCCATCACGTGATTACCTTACCATCAGAGAGGGGTGTGCACAACAAGCTGTGTCGACCTCTGGTGTCAAAACCACCAAAAAAAGACCACACCCAAAAAAGACCAACGCCCAAAAAAAGACCAACGCCCAAAAGGACCAACGCCCAAATAAAGACCAACGCCCAAAAAGGACCAACGCCTAAATAAAGACCAACGCCTAAATAAAAAAACACCGCCCAAAACAGGGGAAAGGGGTTGGGTGGTCACGTGAGTCGCATTCTGCACGCGGATTGGTTGAACGCCTGTGACGTCAGGAAGGGGGGATGGAGGGGGTTGGGGGGTCACGTGACACGAAGTCGAGGGGTGGAGGTGGTGGTTGGTCACGTGAGTCGCATTCTGCACGCTGATTGGTTGAATGCCTGTGACGTCAGGAAGAGGGGTGGGTGGTCACGACACGTGACGCGAATACTGCACGCTGATTGGTTGAAATCGGGGCGCCAAGACCACGCCCACCTCATTAATATGCGTACCGATCGAGTACTTAGCTACTTACGTCTTTATCAATTTATCCTCTCTCAAAATCTGATTACTCCATATCAAGACGGGTTTTTCCCGAAACGAAATGTAGAGACTGCTTGTTTCGAGCTTGTAGAATACGCTTCATGTGAGATTGCTAAAGTAACTTTCTGGCAGCGATATTTATGGACTATTCTAAAGCGTTTGACAATATCTCAACACCCCTACTTTTACATAAATTGCTCACATTATTATTTATTATTAACTAATAGACAATACTATTTGTCTCATGCAAGCTTGTCCTCTATGAATATACTAAGAAGTCGGGGGGGGGGGATCCAACAAGGATTTATTTCATCATCCCCTGTCGTTTAGTCTATTTATTAATGATCTCTCTACTGTTTTATCTCTCATATTATCTATTTTTATGCACGTAATGCCACTCTGTAATTATCTAATTCTGATATCTACCATAAATTTGTCTTTATCAACATTGAAGCAATGGAATGATACGAATTCTCCTATGGTCAATATTGATAAAAGACGTTCACCTCCCCCCCGACTGTGGAAACTGCTCGCTGCTGCAGGCCACCATCTCCCTCCATTCTGCCAATCGACCGAGCCGGCTCCTGCAATCGAGCGGGTAGGCTTCCCGTTATACTGTCTGGTAGTTATCTGCAACACCCTGTACAACTCCTGGCAAATTTGATGTTCTTTTTTCAAAGGAATAAAGGATATGTTCCAGATATTCCTATGATTTTTTTATGACTATCATTAAATATCATCGGTGAATACAGTTAAACACCTAGGCTTGTTACTATCGCATGACCTTACTTGGACTTTACATACACATTCACTCATAACTAATCTTAATAAAAAACAAGGGATAATCTCCAGATCACAATATCTCCCGAATAACATTCTTTTAATTCTTTACTTTTCTTGGATTCATTCATCACTGTGCTACGGAATAATTTTCTGGGGATCAACCACCTCATATAATTTGAAACGACTTTTAAAGGTGTTTGCGAACATATTCAAAAATTCCTAAGGCTTCTTCAGTTTCGCATTTATGTCAAGAGCTTCAAATTTTAACTATCTATCAGCTATTTAGGTATCAACTGTGCTCCTTTGTATAAAAAGCTATAAATTCCATTCTAACAGTGACATCCCCTCTCGTAATAAGTCTTAACCAGGACAATCACAACTATTTCAGTAGAAAAGCACCCGATATACGTCTGCCATTACTAAAACGAGGATACCTCCACCACTGTGTTCCTTATAAGGGTCCAAAAATGTGGTCCTATCTAACTATCGATATTAGGTGTAACGTACATTTTGATTTGGCAGTGGAAGAAAAAGCAAACGGGACACAGTTGATAAAGTAAGAAATAATAAGGCGGTTTAATCAAAAGAAAAATATGTTATACACTATTTGGAGCTAGCGTATAAGCATAGCTGATCGAAAAAGGGATAGCGCCCTACTGAGTTACAGCCAGGACTCAGGGGGAAAATGAGTTACAAAATTACACAGTTACGATAAAGAACGCTTTATCCATAAACTTAGTCCAGTTACAAACTGAAATTTCTTTTTCGGGTTTACAAAACAAATGGAGGCTCCTTAAAGGAGGTGGATACCATTAACCCACTAACAAAGACTTAATGAGAGAGAGTTAAATGCCCTCTGCAGCTCAGGTAAGCTAAAGCTTATTGCAGATTGCAATCCAAAAAAAATAAAATCCAAAGGGAGACACGTGCAATATTGCACTGTGTAATTATATTATCGTTGCCTCCATGAGCGGGTCCAAGGGTTGGATCCTTAACTCTGGTCAAGCTCCAAAAAAAAAACTAAGCTCAAATAAATAGAAGGTTGCTATACCTGACATGCAATAGTTAGAGCTGATATTCATAATCTGCTCCCAAATCCTCTAGGACGTAGGCTGATAGCCCCCAAAATATGTCCCTGCTCTATGGCCACACCATTGCGGTTTAACTGGCTAGCATTAACACAATGAACACTACGCTGGATAATGACAACAGTCAGCGAACTTAACGCCTGAGTGGAAAAGGCACGACGCATAAGAAAATTGAATTGTATTCAACCTGTGAATGCTAAAACGCTGGCCGCACGAGAAAACATCAAAATGGTACTTACAGCTTATACTTAGAAAAACCTCTTGTCTGCTTTCCAACTGCTGCTGCTCTAGCTTAGCGGCTGAATCACCCACAGATGAATGGCAGTCTTGTAAGCACGCCGTGTGCGGTTCGAAGACGTTATCACGAGCCTTTAAGACACTAATAGCTGCCACCGGGACCTCTCGGCTTGCCTGAGACGTTTGCTTGCCTGCAGTTGCTCGCGGCATGTGTGCTGGCCTTTCGAACTTCCACTCGCATATAATATGCTGCTAGAAATACGAGGAGAAATACGAGCACGTTTCTGTTCACTCCCTTTCGAATTCGGCGGGCGATGTTTGGCCGAGGTGCCTTGTTCACCTTCCTCCCTCCCGCTCGTGCTCTCAAGGGTGACTGACCTAGAAACCTATCCAGCTTCCTGGACCTCACTTCCTTTCCTCCTGACTTCCTCTCTCGCGAGTTCCTACTGCTGTTTCCTGTCCCTTCCTTCGCTATCATGCCATTAGATGGCGCCAGCAGTAGGTCTTGCAATCCTTGCTCTTCTGCATCCTCGCGATCGCAGCTCGCGGACTTCTCACGTGACATTAGGTCAACAGCTCCTTATACATTGTTTAGGAAGCTTTTAAAACTCTTCGTAATTACTAATATACGCCTATAATTTAATTAATTCAAGAAAGTCTGCTAAGTTAGAAAATGTTATATATGATTATTTTATATTATAAACGTAGGAGTTGTGATAAATATATATTAATTAGGATAAATAACACTCCTTTAATTAAATGAAGACAAATAAATTAAAATAAATATAAGAAAAACATTGAAAAAGTCACCCAATTGATACAATAAAAGTTGAAGGAAGAAAACATAAATGGAATGCAGGACTTGTGGAGAAACTCGGATGAAATACAGGGGAAACACAGAAAACGAAGATCTAGTGAAGAAACGTTATAGTCATCTACGTGTTACGAATCATCGAACTTCCATCATAGACTTCTTCATCTGTAACTGCATGCCTCCCTGTGTCCGTGTAAACATTTCGTCCTTCAATTGGGTGACTTTTTCATTGTTTTTCTTATATTTATTTTAATTTATTTGTCTTCATTTAATTAAAGGAGTGTTATTTATCTTAATTATTATATGATTATTTTATAAATATTATTTCTGATAAACAACTTCTTATATTGTTCTTTGTTCTGAAAGTTAAATTTCAGTTGGTTTTTCGAATTTGTAAATCATATATTTAATTTAAATACTAGCCAATGTTGTTTCATGATTTCTAATTTTTTTATTGTTGGAAAGCCCATAAACTATAAGTTACATAAGACTCTAAAAATTAATAGCTCATTTACTGACAAAATAAATATTTTTTTATTATTTGTAATTTTGAATTATAGACGCCCTTGACCATAACGGACCTAGTTGGGCGTCGATGTATGTACTTATTTAACAGATTCATAAAAAAATAAATAAATAAATAAAATCTCTTCACAATTTGCACTCAGTGAATCTTTGCACTGTCATCCTGGAACATGACTGTGCGCCAGGAAAGAAAAAACCATTGATTGAATGACTTCATTTTGTTAGTGCATTTGGTTGTCGAGCCTAGACCAGATCAGTTGAAGTAATCCCAGTTCATAACACTTCCACTACAGGCTTGAACAGGTTTGGCATGAGGGGGTCCATAGCTTCATGTGGTACTCTCCTGACCCTAATTCGCCCATTCATCTGGAACACAATAAATCTTGACTCATTGAACCACATGACCTTTTTCCACTGCTGTACATAAGAATCTTTATGCTCCCTTACAAACCACTGGTCGTTTTTTCTGATTAATCTCACTGACAAGTGGTTTCCATATTGCCACGCAACTATTCAGTCCCATTCTTTTCAGCGCACATCGCCTTGTGCGTCTGGAAATGTTTTTCTTCCAATTTTAATTATTGCCGTAAATACTGCTGTTGATTTTTTGCGATTACAGTTCACCAGCTGTATCAGAGATATCTGGTCACGATCAGTCAAAATTTTCTTCCGGCCACATTTACTCCGCGAAGTTGAAGGTTTCTAAGTTTTTATAATGCGCTGCACTGTTCTTAATCCGGTTCCAGTAATTTCAGCAATGTCCTTTGCTGATTTTTTGGCTTGATATAAACCAACAGTTTGGCCCTTCTGAAACGCATTGACATCACCTTCAGACATGGTTAAAAAGTGATAAGCTACAGAACACAACATCATTTATACCTGTGTGCAAAAATATGCAAATCGGTACAGCAAACGAACTAATCAGTGCACTAAGTATTTGCAATTTAAAATATAGATGAGGACTTTCTTGGCTGGGCAGTTGGTATGGGGGGGGGGGTTAAGTAGTATTGTTGAGAATTAGCGTCACTTAGCGTTACTTAAAGACCACACACAAAAAATCACGGCCGAAGAACCAAACCCGTATAAAACACGCAAGAAAAACCACACCCGAAGGGCATATGCTCGAGAAATTAGAAAAAGTCACAGAAAATCGGAAAACTCCCTCCCTTGTAGCCGTAGAGGTTAAACCGAGGCTAACAAGAGACAGGCCAGGACACTCAAACGTCACCTGATCATCGGGGTCCGGGCAACAGTCTATTCCTCATTGTTTCTAACAAATGAAAACATATTGATTATTAAAATCCAAGATGGAGTTGTGACGTTCCATATAGGTTAGTCACGTGTGTCTGATGGCAGGATAATAGTGATGAATATAATAGTAGGTAAAATGTTTTATCATTGATGTGGAGGCATTAGTCTATTATTTTGTTTTGGGTTTTATAACCAGGATTGTGTTGTTGTATGAATGGCATTGTTTGTTGTTCGTCGGAATTTTTGAATGCATTGTCGTTGTTATTGATAGTTGGGAATCAAATTTGCCGTGAATGATCGTCAATGGTCCTCTATTGGAGCTGTATTGTTGAGTGCTTTTCCGAGAAGATAGCTCAGCTTCCAACGGGTGATTGTTGCGATCGTTTTCGGCGAATTTGAAGAGCGTTTTTTTCCGTTGTTGTTAAGAATAAGAGAGATTCCTTGTTCATCGTGAAAATAAAAACAAAGAAAACTAACACGTAATGAGAAATGCCTTTTTGGGCCTTTGGTGTTTGAGATGTTCGAAATGAAATGACAAAAATGTAACGGACGTTGTTGTTGCTTAAGAAATAGTCATCGGATGTTTATATGAAAATAAGACTGCAATAATTATGGAATTCGATGTCCAATAACGTCTAAAAGTCCGTCAAGAACAGGAACGTGATAAAGAGGAAAGAAACAAGTAAAAGTTCTTTGAAAGCATAAACTGTTTTATTGTTCGTAATTATTATGCATTTCTTTTAATATGGTTATTCGTCCGGCCACTGATCGTACGAGCGAGGCGAGAAGCGGATCATAATTCATGATGGGACCTGAGCAGTACGGCAAGTATTGAAGTAACTGAGCGTTCGATTCCAATGGCGCAATTGGGAGCGACAGGCGTGGGACGTGGTAAAGCAGCGGTGATGGCAGTGTAATATGAATTTCCTGGGTGAGTGCGTTACGATGTTTAGTGTTAAGTCCACGGATGCACGCCCAAACTTTGCATACTACGATTGACGATTACCTCGGAGTCAAGGTTTCGTTGTATTGGATGTATGGAAACACTCGTGAACCTTGTTTTGTGTTCAAAGCTCGTCAAATTAATGTTAATCAGCAACTGTTTAAGATATAAGTTTAACTGTTAGTTTTATTCTTATTAAGCACCTGGCCATCTCAATTGGGAATCAGCAAGATTTTAGTTATGGGTATTGTGGATTAATAAGACTAGCAAGCTTGATTGGTGCAACAGTAATGCACGCGAGCGCGTATTAATATAATTTTAAAAGTAGTAGCGCACGCAGTCATTGAGTAGATTTAACGGGTATCTACACTTACCAGGAGGGGTCACTGTCCCTCCCCCTTTTAGGTAAAAAAAAAGGAGGGGCATTGCGCTGGTAGTCGCAAAAGAACGGGATATTTGATTCGGAAGTGTAGGTCTCCCTATGACGTGTGAATTATGATTACGTATGATTATGGAATGGGTATATAATTAAGTTAATAAACTAGTGTGCGCATATATAATTGCAGTAATATCAGGTGTCATTTCTTGTTTTCGGTCTCGAACTCTTAGCTCTCGTCCACCCAAAGTGCTGTTCATCGAACACTAGGGCACTACCGGACATATGGTGGGGGTGGGGAAGGCTACAATGGCGCCCGAACAGGGACCGAAAATCCGGAAATTCCGGATTATAGAAGTCACCCTGATATTTCTGTATTTTAGTGTGCAATTTTTTGCTTGTCTTTTTGTGTGCATTGCAGAGAGGTTTAGTGTTGTATGGGTGATGAAACACTCTGCGTGGGATGTATAGATGTGAACAATTACTCTATTGATGTTGTCTTGTAACAAAAAAAAAGGGGTAAGTGGTGAGATATAAGACTGAGATTGGAGGGTTAAGTAAGATGACAGAATATGTAGTGATTAGGTTAAATTAGCCTTATTGTTATGGAACGGACATGTTAGAGAATGGAGCCAAGTCAAGTAGGAGTAATCGAGGTATGTCCGCCTATCTCGGGACTTCATATAGGGTCAACAGATGAAAGACAACAGAGAACCATCTTAGAAACTGCTTATGAGTTTGCAGGTGTATTCTCTGATGAAGTAACAGGAGTGCATGGGGTACTCGATCATGTGGCAGACTACAAAGTTGACAAATCTAAGCCAGCGTTTACTCGCCAATATCGTATCCCCTATGTCTATCGGGAGGCCTATAAGCGGAAACTGGTCGAGTTCGAGCGGGCCGGAATCATCGAGGCCAGCGAAGCCTTGGAACTCTCCAGTCCACGTAGTTCCAAAAAAAACGGGGATGTACGGATTACTTAAGGAAGATAAACCTCCATACTACCCCCGTGGATTTCCCGGTCCCGGTCATTAAAGACATCCTGGAGGAGTTGAGGGGGCATAGGTACTTCTCAGTACTCGACCTCAATAACGGTTATTATGAGATACCGTTGGCCGAGTCACTGAGAGAGTGCTATGCCTTCCAGTCACCATGGGGCAAATTTCAGCTTACCCATCTGCCCCAGGGTGGGAGGAATTCATCCCACCTATTCCAGCAATATGTGGTGACAACTCTGAAGGGAAGGGTCGGAGAGAACATCCATATGTTTCTGGACGACATTTTAATATCAACTGCGACTTTCCAGGAGCATGTGGATGTGCTACGATGGATACTGGAGAGATTTAGGGAGCGAGATCTGGTGGTGAAACCGGCCAAGTGCCAGTTTTGCACCCCCCGCGTACACTATTTGGGGCACATCATTACACCGGATGGGTCAAAGCCTGATCCCGATAACGTGGCAGCGATTCAACGGCTGACTGAGCCCAAAAGTGTATGTGAGTTTCGCAGTTTTGTGGGATTAACTTAATATTAGGTGTCATTTCTTGTTTTCGGTCTCGAACATTAAATCCATCCTGAGCAGTGAGCCTCTCTTAATTCCCCCCGATTACAACCGAGAGTTTGTGTTAGTGACAGATGCTTCAGGGAATGATATGGGTGGTGTGCTGCAACAAGAAATTGAAGGTCACTTGAAACCAAAAGCAATCTTTAGTAAGAAGCTACAGGGGGAATTCGATGTCCAATAACGTCTAAAAGTCAAGAACAGGAACGTGATAAAGAGGAAAGAAACAAGTAAAAGGTCTTAGAAAGCATAAACTGTTTTATTGTATGTAATTATTATGCATTTCTTCTAATATGGTTATTCGTCCGGCCACTGATCATACGAGCGAGGCGAGAAGCGGATCATAATTCATGATGGGACCTGAGCAGTACGGCAGTATTGAAGTAACTGAGCGTTCGATTCCAATGGCGCAATTGGGAGCGACAGGCGTGGGACGTGGTAAAGCAGCGGTGATGGCAGTGTAATATGAAGTTCCCGGGTGAGTACGTTACGATGTTTAGTGTTAATTCCACGGATGCACGCCCAGACTTTGCATACTACGATTGACGATTACCTCGGAGTCACGGTTACGTTGTATTGTATGTATGCAGACAATCGTGGACCTTGTTTTGTATTCAAACCTCGTCAAATTAATGTTAATCAGCAACTGTTTAAGATATAAGTGTAACTGTTAGTTTTATTCTTATTAAGCACCTGGCCATCTCAATTGAGATACAGCAAGAATTTAGTTATGGATATTGTGGATTAATACGACTAGCAAGCTTGATTGGTGCAACAGTAATGCACGCGAGCGCGTATTACTATAATTTTAAAAGTAGTAGCGCACGCCGTCATTGAGTAGATTTAACGGGTATCTACACTTACCAGGAGGGGTCACTGTCCCTCCCCCCTTTTAGGTAAAAAAAAAAGGAGGGGCATTGCGCTGGTAGTCGCAAAAGAACGGGATATTTTATTCGGAAGTGTAGGTCTCCCTATGACGTGTGTCAAGCAAGCATAGCCACCATAACTACAATTGCTCGTAGCTGCAGATTCCCTGTTATAAAGGCGAGTGTGCCGGTTGGATGATTTAATTAGACTGAAAGGCCTTTAGCCTTGAGTTTAGTTTTGAAACAAAAACTTGATAGATGGGGCCCCTTAGTGGTAGAATAGTATATAGCAGTACAATGTATGATTATGGAATGGGTATATAATTAGGTTAATAAACTAGTGTGCGCATATATAATTACAGTAATATTAGGTGTCATTTCTTGTTTTCGGTCTCGAACTCTTAGCTCTGGTCCACCCAAAGTGCTGTTCATCGAACACTAGGGCACTACTGGACATATGGTGGGGGTGGGGAAGGCTACAGAGTCAATGAAGGATGGATTTTTGCCCGGAACCCGAAGGTGACTTTTCAGTGCCCTGGCCTGTCTCTCGTTGGCCTCGTTTTAAATCAAACGAAAGCATCCCAATCGAGACCACCATATTCCATTATCACCCGATTTAGAGCACAATAAACGTGGAGCCGTTCGTCTTAACGGCACTGAGATGAATAGTGAAGTTTGTAAATAAATGTATGTAAGAATGAGTTTCTTATTGACAGCATAGAAAATTTGGAAGGACTACCTTTTCATAAAGCAGTTGCTATTGTGTTGAAGGTTGTGGAAGCAATCGAATCAGTGCCAGTTTCACCTAAACAATTACTTAACCATGCAAAACCAATAGATGTTCTTGATAAAAACCCAGGTTGGGGTGTAGTACAGTAATTTCAAAAATTTTCTCCGGAGAAAGTATTACAACCCAGACCAGAAGAAATTGCTGCATTTTCCAAAGCCCCTATTACTAAAAGGAAGATCATTTATCCAGTACAAGTCCGTTTTACGTTCAAATCGGCCGAGGCTCACCTCAGAAAACGTGAAGCTAAACGTTTTTCAACATTGTATTTTTTGAATTAATAATATGATGAAATTTCTAATTATTCATACCCATTTGTTTGTTAAGAAGTACTAGGATTTTAAGAGAATATGTATGCATTTAAAGGGGATATTTCAGTAATTTTTAAAGAATATGAACCTATATGTTTTACACGATTTTAGGACCTAAGGTTCCTAACTCTATTAATGACCAATGATAGAGAAATATGGCTGCCTGTCATTTAACGTACACCATCACGAGATTTTCGTGATTTTTTTCCGCATAAATGTCTTAAAATACAGTTGCAATTTCTATAATATAACAAGAATACAACTCGTAAAACGATTTTCAAATATGCTGAAAAGAAGAATATAAAAATTTGTTGTTTAATATTACTGTAATATTTTTGCATACAGCAATGGCGAAAACTGCATGTAAATTTACGTATTCGATTGCAGCGCTCACACGAATCTTTCCAAACGCGTGCGAAATGAGAATGAAATCCTCGCACGTCTAAATGTTTTAAACTACTGGGTCTATGTTCTTTCCACTGCTAGATCAAAGTTATCATAAACGTCAAGAGAGAAAAACCATTGTTTCAAAGCATTGCCGGGTAAAATCTTTTAAGTATTCCAAGGAGCTTTAGCTCTGACGCAGATGTATTTTAATATCTCACTTTTACTTCCACTTGGTTTAAATAAACAGTGGAAATACCTTTGATTCTATATGCATTCACGTCATTTTAAAATATACGCCTAACTTCAATTAGCCATTTTAACAATAAGCCTAATATTAATTAGCCATTTTTAACAATAGGCCTAACATTAATTAGCTAATTTTCACAATAGGCCTAACATTATTTAGTCATTTTAACTGTAGGCCTGACATAAATTAGCCATTTTTAACTATAAGCATAACATAAATTAGCCATTTTTCACAATAGGCCTAAGATTAATTAGCCATTTTGAACTATAGACCTAACATTATTTAGTCATTTTAACTGTAGGCCTAACATAAATTAGCCATTTTTAACAATAGGCCTAACATTAATTAGCCATTTTTAACTATAAGCCTAACATTAATCAGCCATTTTTAACAACAGGCCTAACATTATTTAGTCATTTTAACTATAGGCCTAACGTTATTTAGCCATTTTTAACCATCGCCCTAACATTAATTAACACATTTAACAATAGGCCTTACAGCACTGAATTTTAAAATGAAATGAGCACGTGCATCAAGAAAGCTTCATAACAGGCACGTGCTCCAGGCTGCCATCAACAATGCTTAAATGATAAACAAAAAGTAACACTGTATTCACTTATGACTCGTCGGTAGAATTCGATTGATATATTACATGCCCTAAGTTCATATTCTTAACATTAGTGCACGTGCTTGAAGGGGTCCACGAGAGCTCATCAAAAGTTGATATATCGCTGTTAAGTTCTTCCATTTTCACGTTTTCGTGCAAACGATGGCTGGCCAGGCACATAAAGGTACTGATCTTGCTTATATTCTTTTATATAGCTGTAGCTAAAGCTCGTAATAAGGGGTCATTGAAGTACTTTTTGGGGGTCATTTTCTCGGACGTAGCATTTCGAAAATCGAAAAGAATGTCATATTCGTCTTGTGCTCGTCATTCCCCTTCGAATGACCTATTACATGCCTTATATTGCCAATAAAAATATTTAATGGTGGGGTTTGGGTCTCAATAGTCACGTCACTGTTAGACCGATTTCGACCACAAACTAATCAGGTGAGCTCAGGAAGGGTCTCTATCGAACAGCGAAAAAAGGACTTGAAAAAGTTAAAGCATTCTCGAGAAATCGTCGGACATACAGACGGACGGACGGACGGACGGACGGACAGACAGACAGACACATAAACAGAGCGAAACCTAATATTATTACTTTTCAGCATATAATAAGTAATTTACTTATTAATTAGACATGGTTAAAATAAAAATGAATTCACATCATAAACGCGAAGCAGCTGATCGATGTCATCCGAGAAAATTAGAGGATGGTACTCTGGACTTAAACCGAGATTACGAGTTCTGTCACGGAATTCGAATGACATCCCGAATTTCGATGGCGTCGTCTAACGCTTTCATTATACATGAAAAGGAGAAGACACGCAGCATTCTACCTGGCAAAAATTTGTTCTGTTCTCTACTTTTTTTCCATTTTAAACCTCTTGAACCTGTACAATAAAACGTCATATTATTTTGTGCTCAGCTTATTTCAGTGAAAGACTTGCATGCATCAAAAATGGATTTCAATGTTCATAGAAAAGCAATTATGCATTCAATGCTATGCAAAACTACAGTAATGCATACAAAATTTTAAACATAGCCAAGTGTCTTTTACTGTACAAGCTGCTAAGAGATAGGTATAAAGTGAAAGAACACTCTCGACTGCTAAGAAATATATTGAAACAATCTCAGAAAAATGCGTTTTATTACAAACAAACTTTTGCATACTGGGTAGTGGGTACACTAATTTTGTCTTGTGACCCAGTATTTAACTTGAATGATTAGCTACAGTATGGCTTGAACGAATTTTAGCTTACAAAAACAATTTTGACTACAGTAAGTATTATAATTTAGAAAGCAAAGTTATTTTCTAACATGATGGTGCATCAAAAGCGCCTGGGATCATTTTTTTAAATTTAAATTGCAATTTTGTAAGTTAACAACTAGTTTCTAGCATGCTGTAGTGAATTGTTCAACTTAAAACTTATATGAATTCGCAAAAGTAGTGTTGTGAGGAAAATAATTCTTTGTATTATTCATTGTGAATGTTATTCCCACAAATATGCCATATTAGCCCAATAAACATTATGAAGTATTAACTTTACTGGATTCTATGTATTGATCACTCTTGTAAGCTGAGCACAAAATAATATAAGGTTTTATTGTACAGGTTCAAGGGGTTTAAAATGCGGATCGATAATATGAAAAAACAGTATAGAACAAACTTTTGCCAGGTACAGTGCTGCTTGTCTTCTCCTTTTCCATGCTTGCTTACTTTTTCAATGGACAAAGTAAAACAAGTTTCATAGTATAAACTTTTTTCATTGCCTTATAGGGCATTTTTATGTCATTATCAATGATCAGAAAAAAACCATCAACTGGTTCTTCTGAAATTCTTCTAGGAGACAAAACCACCTTGTTTGTGCAGCTTGAAATGATATTATTTGCTGGAGTTCTACCTGAGAATTGGGGAGTAGAAAACCACTGTGTTCCATTTCGACCGTTCGTACAATTTGCATCTTGTAATTCATCTTAAGATCCAAACTCGCACTGACTTCCAGTGTTAGGCACAGCTGTATCGACTTCTTCATGGTGAGATGCAGAAGTGTTATCAGAATATTGTGCTGCTACTTTTCAGTTATCTTCAATCTGTTCATTATCTTCATCGTCTCCCTCCTCTTCATCATCTGACCAAGATCTAATAAGCTTTCTATAGTATAATTTGACAAGTCAACTCGCTTTCGATTCATGTTGCCTGGAAACACTTTTATCGTTGCAAAACCAACAATAAATATATTAGCATCATGATCGTGAACTTGAGATTCTCATTTTCAAAAAAATCTTATCTGTAAACAAAAACTGCTGGCTATTATCAAACAGGTAATCCAGTGCAAAGTACGCCAGTTAGTTAGAAGCGATTACACAAAGAGAAAAGACAAAAGTTTTAGTTTCGGTTTTAGCATTCGTAGTGTTTCTCACGCTTACTTCCTTTTACCTCGTGTAGCGTCTGACAGGCCCCCTTGCCCTGCTACGTAACGATTACATAAAACACGTTATTTTAAAAAAAATATCTAACAAAAAATTATAAAAAATACAGAATGTTAATTTTTATGTACATGTGGAATATTTGTAGTCTTATAAATTTATGTAAAAAATCAAATAAGTTATTTGTATATAAAACCGGTGCAGGGTCCAAAAGACCCACGTTGCCCAGACTAGAGTTATTAATGCTACGGTTTGTTATTTAGACCTATACGGACAACATCGTTTTCTCGGTGCCACAAGCTGGGCCATTAACTAAATCATACCTTATTAATATGGTCGACAGTGACCATCATAGAGCTGCTAGCTTCTTACTAATTGATCAGGCCATTCACTTATCTTATCTGGTACAGAGGGTAGATTATCGCAAGCGATAATCTGCGGCACCTACTCCTACGAGGGAGTTTTGCGCCATCCCATTAATAACGACTGCTACGAGATGACAGTAGCAGTCGGGACCGACGGCTTAACGTGCCCTCCGAAGCACGGGGGGTTTCATGATGGAAAAGCTGCTGGGGATAAACGAACCAGAGGCTGTCACCAACTGCTGGAACACCAGCTATGGTCAATCGGCAAATGGGTCAGACCAAAGTCCCCCAACAGCCGCGCCCCAAATGGCTGTCCCGCCAGCGGTGGCCCTCAAGCCCAGGCCGTCACCCAACCAGCAGCTGGCCGCGTCTGAAGTTGCTGAACTCCATCGATTGGCAAGCCAACCGACGAGACAACCAGGCCACGGCCACCCCCAGGCCATTCACTTACCATCTATAAAGACATTGCGTTGAGTTTTATGTTAATTCTTCGCTAATCGAGCCATTGACAAAAATTGTGTCTGCAATTACTTCAACTTGAATCTGGACGCGGTTGCCATAATACCAGTGATCTATAGTACATTCCGTTACATTAGAGTTACAGACTGCTCAAATTACGAAAACATCTGTCGTCTGAAGCAGTTCCTGATATGTACAGGGTAGATGCAAAAAAGCCTCCCCACTTGTTTTTTTTTATTTTTGTAACCGAAGCAGATATCAATTTTGATGAATCTAAATATGCAAATTACGACACATTCAAATTCTTAAAAACCGTAACAGATACACGAAAAATTCCAATTGAAAACGTGTTCAGCATGGAATTCCGAACAAAACAGAAAAAATTTCCAAAATCCGATGTACCATGGTATAGGTCACCCCCAACTTCCTATTTATTGGATTCATCAAAATTGACATATCTGCTTCGGTTAAGAAAATAAAAAGGGGGTTCATTTTTGTATCCACCCTGTATATTTTCAAGTGCATGCATCTCAAAACCAATTTCTCTTCTCTGAGCGGTGAAAACAATTCATCATTCAATGATCAATTGTAATCAGTACATCACGGTGTTGTAGACAAACTAATCTCCGTAGTCATGATGGTAAATGAACATGGACATCAACATGTCTCACATCAACAACTCATCCCTCCGCTTCCCAAAGTATTTTTATCAACAACGAGGAAGAGCAACAAATTATTATTAACGACAACAATAAATTTATATCAACAATGTCACAACACGACAATCTCAGCATCACACTACAAAGCCAATGTTTACTGCATGAGTACCTGGAAAAGAAATAACAATTCGTCACTGTAAAAGGCAAGGCATACTTGGGCAATTCGTCACTTCACCCAAGTACAACAATTAAAACCAAAATACCATGCTTATCTTGAGTTTACTTTAAAAATCTTTTAAATATATAAAGAACTAGCAGAGGACCCGCCGTTGCCCGAGATAATTATGCTTGTAGGTAAACATAACAACCTCAAAAAGCTAAATTAAACCTCCAAATTGGTTAAATAATAACTCAATCACTACAATATAGAGCGAAGGGACAATCCATTCTAAGAAAAATCCGAAAGACAGGAATTTACCTCTTCACTGAAAAAATCAATTCTAGATGATATACCGGGACTTGATTTTCCGAAAAAAAAAATTTTTAATTTTTTTTTAAAGGCACACAATGGATGGACCTCTCGAAGGATGCTTTCTAGTCTAAATAATTTTTTACTCACGTAATCTTACTTTAGATGTACACTTGATGTTGTTGTCATTCATCACTTTGTGTAGTCTAACGGTTGCCGATTCTTCTATTTACTTGCATACCATTTGCTCAATACAGCACGGAGCTAAAGGAGTGCTTCCTCTATCGTCTTCTATCTGTATATATAAAGAAGGATGTTTGTTTGTGGGTTTTTGGGTTTGTTTGTGGGTTTGTTTGTTTCTTATGGAAATCTACAGTTTCATTCCGATCTTGATGAAATTTTGCATACATGACCTTCAAAGCATGAGGAAGGTCACTGTCTACCTCAGATTTCGAAAAAATAATAATTATTGATAAAAAATCGATATTCATTGTTTTGGAAGGCATTTTAATGAGAAATAAATATCTCATGGCCAACAATACAAGGCAAAGTTTGTGCAAAAATACTTATCAACAATCGTATCAACACGAAATTTACAAACACTCTGCACAGATCAACAATATATATATCATGACCAACAATGCAAGGAAAAGTTAGTGCAACAAAGGGTTTCAACAATGGTGTCAACACGCAATGCACCAAAGCTATGCAAGGATCAATAATATATATCTCATGACCAACAATGCAAGGCATAGTTTGTGCAAGATAGATAAGTTTCAATTTGTAAGAATGCATAGAATTCCTCTTATTCAGGCTTTTCTTAGAAAAGAGAGTTCTTAGTACTTACCAATTTCTTGAAAATCTTTTAAAATCATCAGTAGCTAGAGGTAATGGAGAGTTAACTGACTAATGAGAAAGAGTGGAAAGACGACAGAGGAAGCAATCGTTTAGCTCCGTACTGTATTGAACAAATGGTAAGCAAGTAAATAAAAGAATCGGCGACCGCTAGACTACAAAAAGTCTGACTGACCAAGATTTGCTTGAAGACATCGAGACAAGAGTGGGAATTGCAACAACATCAAGTGTACATCTAACCCGGGCAACGCCGGGTATCTCTGCTAGTCTTTCTATATATATAAAGAAAGATCTTTGTTTGTGGGTTTGTTTGTGGGTTTGTGGGTTTGTTTGTTTGTTTGTTATTATACAAATCTACAGTTTTATTCCGATCTTGATAAAATTTCGCATACATGACCTTCAAAGCATGAGGAAGGTCACTGTCTACCTCAGATTTCGAAAAAAAAATTAATTACTGATAAAATATCGATATTCATGGTTATGGCAGAGAATATGAATGAGAAATATCTAATGACCAACAATGCAAGGCAAAGTTTGTGCAACAATAGGTATCAACAATCGTATAAACACGCAATGCACAAACACTCTGCATGGACCAACAATATATGTATCTCATGACCAACAATGCAAGGTAAAGTTTGTGCAATATAGAATTCAATGCATAGAATTCCTGTTATTCAGGCTTTTCTTTAAAAGAGAATTCTTAGTACTTAACAATTTCTTGAAAATCTTTAAAAATGATCAGTAACGGGAGAGAATGAGTTAGCAGACTATTGAGAAAGAGTGAAAGACGATAGAGGAAGCACTCCTTTAGCTCCGTGGTGTATTGAGCAAATGGTAAGCACGTAAATAGAAGAATCGGCGACTGCTAGACTACACAAAGTGAAGAATAGCCAATTATTGCTTCAAGACATCGAAAGAAGAAAGGAAATTGCAATAACATCAAGTGTACAACTAAAGTAAGATTACGTGAGTAAAAAATTATTTAGACAAGAAGGCATCCTTGGCGAGGTCGATCCATTGTGAGCCTTTAAAAAAAGTTTTTTCGATAAATCAAGTCCCAGTATATCACCTAGAATGGACTTTTTCAGTGAAGAGGTAAATTCCTGTCTTTCGGATTTTTCTTAGAATGGATAGTCCCTTCGCTCTATATTGCAGTGATTGAGTTATAATTTCACCAATTTTGAGGTTTAATTTAGCTTTTTGAGGTTGTTCTCTTTACCTACATGCGTAATTATCCCGGGCAACGCCGGGTCCTCTGCTAGTCTTTATATATATAGAGGATGTTTGTTTGTGGGTGGGTTTGTTCGTTTTATACAAATCTACAGTTTTATTCCGATCTTGATGAAATTTTGCATACTTGACCTTCAAAGCATGAGGAAGGTCACTGTCTATGTCAAATTTCGAAAAAATAATAAATATCGATAAAAAGTCGATATTCATGGTTATGGCAAGGCATATTAATGAGAAATATCTTATGACCAACAATCCAAGGCAAAGTTTATACAACAATAGGTATCAACAATGGTAACAGCACGCAATTCACAAACACACTGCATGGACCAACAATATATATCTCATGACCAACAATGCAAGGAAATGTTTGTGCAATAATGGCATCAACAATGGTATCAACGCGCAATTCACCAATAACAATGAGCACAAAATGATGTGCAATGTTAAAGTAATCTTACCAAGAATTATAACAATGAACATAAAATGATGATGCAATATGGATAAGTTTCAATTTTAACAATGCATAAAATTCCTGGTATTCAGGCTTTTCTTAGAAAAGAGGGTTCTTAGAACATAACAATTTTTTGAAAACCTTTAAAAATGATCAGTAACTGGAAATAATGAAAAGTTAGCAGACTATTGAGAAAGAGTGGAAAGACGACAGAGGAAGCACTCAATTAACTCCGTGCTGTATTGAGCAAATGGGAAGCAAGTAAATAGAAGAATTGGCGACCACTAGACTACACAAAGTGTTGAATGGCCAAGTTTTTCTTCAAGACATCGAGAAAAGAAAGGGAATTGCAACAACATGAAGTGTACATCTAAAGTAAGATTACGTGAGTAAGAAATTATTTAGAGTAGCAGTGGCATCCTTGGAGAGGTCCAGCCATTGTGAGCCTATAAAAATTTTTTTTCGAATTTTCATTAAGAATTTGTACTGTATTAATTCTAAGCGTTTTCATGTGTTGATTTTCAACATATTGCAAAATTACAAGTGTAATTATCCCGGGCAACGCCGGGTACCTTTGCTAGTAACAGATAAAAATATATCACTCAATCAACCATGTTTACATTCTGATTCATCACTAAATTTGTACCGCTCAACCAACCATTATATATAAGCACACGACATTACAGGTCGTATCCTAAATATCACAGGTCAGGTGTATATGAAATAGGATGCATTGTTTGCGATATGAATGCGTAGGTCAAAGTCGAGGTTGTAATCACAACAGAATTAAGGATGCTTCAGACATATTAAGAGCTGCAGACCTAATAATCAGGGTTTGAGTTTCCACCTCCTTACCACACCCGATTAAATATCTTCAGAAAACTATCGTATCCTGTACGGCTGTGATGATACCGAAAATTTGAATTTTTTTGAAACTATGGAAATTGTAAAATATCAAGAGATAAACCGACGAATAATTATAGAGGACCGATCGACTTATCGGACTGGAAGGACTTAGTCAGTCTTATAAAAGAGCCTCTTTAATTTGAGTATTGCTGATTTATGGTTTCTGTTATGCATTACTTGTGTCTTTTCTTTTTAAATCTCTATCCTTTTGTATCTCAACCAATCAGGGATTCTGTATTTCATGTTTATTGTAATTGGTTGCAATACTGTGTATATACCATGTTTTTCGGACATCTGTCTCATATTTAATGAAGTATGCATAGCATCCTAAATATACATATGTGTTGAATAAACTCTGTTCTGGACAAGTGAAAGGCTTTTCCTATTTCTTCTCTTATTATAATTATCCATAGTTTATTTGTTATACTTTTTTCTTACACTCTTATATAAGAACTGATTAAAAAATAACTCTTGATCTCCAAGGTTTTCTTTTGGTATATCTACGATTTTTAAAGTATTTATGAAAATAAGAAATAAATTTCACAGTTTGTTAGGTCATTAGTGCGATTAGCCGAAGGTTCGTGGTTCGAGTCCAAATTGTGGAATTTTCTTTCTGATTTTTATCAGTAATAACCAAAAGTTTGATACCTTAACTCAAATATTACCTTTTTGAATAAAGTGTAAAAAAATACCTCTTATTACTTTTTTGAATAAAGTGAACGGAATGGAATGCCTTTTTCCCTTACACATGTTAGGATGTTCTACATCTGATTTTGCAGTTTAGGGAACTTATATTTTCCAAAGATTCTATTTATAACTTAAGGAATTTCAATTCATTCAGCATCTGAAAAGTAAATAGGTCCCGCAATTTTGGTATTTTAACTTTAAGTAGTGCTTATTCGCATCTCATTTTATAATCATCGGTTCCCTATAAATATTGCAAACACATAAAACATTGTATATAACCTTTTTATTAGCAAGATATTTCTGTCAATCGGTAATATCTTAATTGTGATACACCTAAAGTGAACCTGTAGCCAATTTGTAAAATACAAATCTTCCAGACTACTTTTAAAGGAAAAATTACTGTTTTTTTTTATGTGAGGCTTTTATGTGTATTCTATTTTCTAAAATCCCACGCTATTTTCGATTATGGAAGGCAACTTTGAAATGTGCAATATCTTTTCTGTAGGTATATGAATGCAATTCATAAACTTATTTAGTTTTCCACCTAATACTCATTCCATTAGTTTGCTTAAAATAAAGCAAGTGAATATTTTCTATTGAATCATAGACACACTGGTCAATGAATTAGAAACATCTGTAAAACCATAATAAAATTATTTTAATCCGTTTTAATGTAAAACTGTTTGAGGTCATGTGAGGTCATACTTCAAGCGTGTAATTTTCACGTATTATAAAAGTAGTTTAGTTATTCTATTTAGAGAACAAGTGGAAAAAGTATTTCTAAAAGAGACTCGTTGTTGGTGCTTATCTAGATGGAACCACGACTGAAAGAACGAAGTTGCTGAGAAACAGGACATCTTTTGTGAAAAAACTGAAAAATGTTTTTAACCAAGGCTGAAAAATGTTTCAAACACTTATCTTATAGACTCATGTTTGAAACGGATCTAAAGCAGCAGTGGCTTGCTTATAGGAAAATTTTAGATTTCTGCATAAAACAGAGAAATGCGTCTACCGTGTTGTTTGGAGTGTCGTGACTGGAAACGTGAAGAATGGAAGGTCTCATGAATTATAATACACCTTGTTTTTAACGGATATAGACTGTTCATTGTCTTTTTATCAGAAGATGTGGCAGGATTCACTGTTAGACGGTAGAGTAATTGTACGTAGAATATCCTACTAGTAATTCATGGATGATTAGATGCGTTCCACGACTAACGGAAATTGTTACCGACCAAGTTTGTTTTGCAGTGCTGCATTTTTATTGTACATATGATAATTTCTTCATCGATCCATGTTCATCGATCACGGTTCAGCGAGAAAAGATGACTTTCCCTCATTTATCTGATGAGAATTCGCGAATATCTTAAACACAGATAATGTTTTGACAATGTAGGAAGCCGATCCTCTTCCAATTAAAAAAAAATGTGTGGTGAATTCTTGGTTATGCTTTGGTTTACTGTGACAGCTCGCATAAATGCTGGGGCAAAGAGGTTCCAATAATATTTAAAAAAATGTTTCCCAGTTCATTGGATGGTGTGTCTCTAAATTCAGATTTTTAAATGATATATATAGATGGTTTTTTTCTTTTTTTTTAATACAGCTTGAAGACGTTTTAGGAGACATTGGAGGTAGTCTCGGACTTTGGATAGGAATCTCTGTCTTGTCTGTTTTAGAAATTTTCGAACTAATGACCGACATAGCTATTGTATTTCTTAAAAATATAAGTAAAAGGTTTTAATTTGGGCATTTATGTAAACTCTTTATCTTTCATGATCAACTAAAAAAATGAATGTTTATAATTTTTTTTGACTGTTTAATATCGCAAATTTATATCTGTAAACAGAGCCAATTTCACTTCTATTTTGAACTGTATTAGGCTAAATGTATATTAAATCACCATATAAAATGATTAATGAATAAATACTTTTAATTTCATTTTAATGATTAATCTGCTTGCAGCAACCCATTAAGTCATTTAGAAGTGTATAAAGAATTCACTTATTTAGTTTTCCATTCATTCTTAGATTAACATTTTACACCGTTTGCACGCATTTTAGTGATCCAGACTGTCGGCACCGTTGGCAATCTATATGAATTTCCATATGAACTTCCGCGGGTTCTTACTTTTTGCGAAAAGAAACCATAGAACAGCGATATGGAATGTAAGAGGAAGCTTTGGGATTTTAGATTTCAGAATACTCCTCCATTCATACAGATTTCACTTTATAAGTAAAAAAAAAAAAATTTTTTTTCTTGGAAAATCAAAATCCTGTAATATAAATTTAAGTTGTTTGGAAGTAGAATATTTAATCAAGGTATAAAGGATTTTTCTCTCCCTTTTTAAAATGGAAGGGCTCGTTGCAATAAGCACCTAACCCACAGGAAGAAGTTTTTGAGAAAAGTGTTGTTATATTGTTTATACTTCTGTAAATTTGTATGATTCATGTTTTGCTTTACTGTGATTGCAGTTTACATGTGCAATTATTACTGAAATATATTGTAAATGGATTTTACAAGCAGTAATTATTACACTTAATAAAATCTCCTTAATCTGGGTTAGGTCCGCATTGCCCCGAGTCCTTCAATTTATAGAAAGTATAGCTTAATTTTCTCTAAAAAAGATCACATACGCTTGTTAGATTCTGCAGATTTTTCTATCTGGTCGTCATAACTCTCTGCTTCATCTGCTTTTTAAATCACGCTTTCCTAAAATAAATGACGCATATTGGGAGCCTGCACTTCACGCTCCGGCGATATCCACGATGACGTCCAAAAATTTTTCTTTTGGTCTGTATTTCTCCGAAATCCTTCGTGCGGACTATGTCTCACACAATCTGTATTACACGAAAAACCAATCAGAATTTTTTTTTACATTAAATAGATATTGTAGCTTTCTTGAAATGAATTTCCTCATTTTATTCCGTATTATACGATCTTTGATAAAAAAAAAAAATTCTTCTTAAACAATCAGTTTTCTATGGCTTTGTTCACAAAGATATTCTTAAGATCAGGGGATGAAGTCAACGGTGGACGCCAATCACGGTGCGCCTTCTTTTTTGACCAGTGCCGACCATGATTCAGCAAAAGTTTCAGTCTAGAGACTTAGAATAAATATTTATTTTGTATATTTATATAATCATTGAGTTTACTTACAAGGGGACTGCATGGACGTGTCATCACGGATTTGGCTAAAATTTTAGGAAATCAGTCTACAACATTATTATATCTTCTGTGGAAAAAGATTTGAATAAAATTGTTTCGTTTTAGAGTAAAAACATAAAAATTTTGACGTTTACTATAGGGTATCTCAAAAAATATACTAACACTTTGTTTTTTCAGGTGTAACTAATGTAACAGAATGGCAGGAGATCAACTTAGCTTTGAAGAGTACCATCGCGATGTAAGAGCTCACCTCGATGCAGCTTATCAAAACACATGGATTGGACGAAGGGTAGCATTGGACACCCTGCGTGTTCCCCAGACCACACGCCAATGGACTTCTTCTAATAGGGATACCTGAAGAACAGAGTTTATCGCACAAAACCAAGAACAATTGATGCACTGAAATTGAAAGTCAATGTCGCAATATTCCAAATGAACTGTTTCGTGACGTATGCGAATCCATTGGTGCGCGTTATCAGCTTTTTCTGGACAATGACGGTCATCAATTTGAATATTTGCGAACATGATACTTTAATTATATTTGTCTTCTGTAATTCAAGCCTTTAATCTTGTCTCTATGTTCAAAAATAATGTTTTTATAGTCGTTGAAAGTGTTAGTACATTTTTTGATAGACCTTGTATTGTTGTGCCAGATAAGTTAAAATGGAAAGAAAAGTATTCAACTTGACAGCGGTGGCAGAGTCGCTAACTTCAGGCCTCTGTGATTTTCTGTCCCGGGTTCGATTCCGGTCATTTTTTCTTTTCTTATTCTGTTCTTTTGTGTTTTTCGCCATTATTGATTGTCTGCACTTTGCATAGTAACATCCACATAGATAAGCAACGCCACAGGTCAAAATACGAGGGCATATTGAAAACTAATGCCTCCATGTCTGTAACTTTTTTATTTTTTAACCGATTTTCGAAATTCTTTTTGTATCTGATGCTTACATTTGTCCTCTATGTAATGCATTATTCACTTTTCGACATAGTCCCCATCCCTATCCACGCATTGCGCCAACGCGTGACTAGTCGGGTGAACCCGTCGGAGAGGAATTCCGGGGTTGTTGTCGATACCAGGACCGAACGGCAGGTTTCATCTCGTCGTCAGAACGCAACTTATGGCCTTTAAGGTGCTCTTTCCGCTTTGGGAAGTGGTGAAAGTCTCAAGGTGCAAAGCCTTTCATTTTTGAACTGCAGTTTTTCATCTTTGAACTGTAGGCGCTACAACCCCCTCTGATGTGTGGCGATCGAGTGCGGACGGGCGTTATCGTGCTGCAGAAGAGGATCCAAAGCTGCCATTCAATCCTTGTGTCGACGACAACCACGAATTCCTCTCTGACGGGTTCATCCAACTAGTCCACGCGTTGGTGTAATGCGTGGAAAGGAATGGGGACTAGGTCAAAAAGTTAATAGAGCATTACATAGAGGACAAATATAAGTAACAGATACAAAAAGAATTTTGAAAATCGGTTAAAAAATAAAAAAGTTACAGCCATGGAGGCATTACTTTTCAATATGCCCTCGTAATATACAAAATGCGTTGTACAATATTTTCACTGACGGTCATTGCAAACCCATTTCTATAGTAACCTAAAAAGGAAAACGGATGTTCTTTTGGCCTGTGAAATGAAAAAGAAACGATAAACATCTATTCGCACTAGTGACGGTCTATGCCCAATTTTTGCTTATGTGTGTGAATGTTACTATGCAAAATGCAAACAAATAATAATGGCGAAAAATACACAAAAGAAAACTGGACAAGAATTGGGCCAAGAAATCACAGAAACCTAATGTTAACCACTGTGCCACCACTGTTAAGTTGAATACCTTTCTTCCTACTTGGCTTATCTGACACAACAATAGTAAACGAAAAAGTTTTTAAGTTATTTTCTCCGAAACCATAGGCCAAAGATTCAAATTTTTTAACAAAGACGGTATATTAATATGGTAGATTGACCTCCTAATATTATCAAATCATTAGGTAACCAAATCCGTGATTACATGTCCTTGCGGTCCTCTTGTCAGTTAATATTCATTTTATTTTATTGGAATTTATAGTATTTTATTTATCATTTATTTATATTTTATTTTATTAAAATTAATAAAGATTATGTAAAATTAATAATGAAAATTACTATGTTAAAGAAAAATATGACAAATGTATTTATAAAAGTCGTTTTAAAAATAAACAGCATGCAAATTACACTATAAAAAAGATGTGATAATTTTCCCTTCTATATCATTAGTTGTCGCATCTCTTCTATTCCAGGAGAATGAGTTAATAATAATAATAATAATAATAATAATAATAATAATAATAATAATA
>JAHWFO010015411.1:959299-993268 GCA_023313115.1 Rhysida immarginata
CTTGCATGCCTCTTGCTGTATATATCCTTGACAAAGCCGGGAATAAATGGCGAAACTAGTTGGAACTCCTGATGTCCCTCTGTTATACTGTAAGGCCACCACCTGTTTAATCAATAGGAACAGTATTATGATCCACCCTTCTACCGATAAAACAACTTTTTAAAAATTATATACCTTTTTCTCATATTATGTCAAATTATATGATACAGTTTAAGAAAACACACATTTTTTTAACAGAACGTTTTATTTATTTATTTTTTTAATAACGCAAGTTTTTCACAAGTAGATGGTGATAGTCTGTTTCTCAGTGAGGTTAAAATCTCACTGAAAAGCCGTATTCGCACTATAAAAATTCCCTGACTTTTCCCGGTTGATCACATAATTTTCCCTGATCACCAGCACCCAAAAAAAATCTATTTTGATAGAATATTATTGACATTTTTCAAATTCTTCGTTCCAATTTCGCATTTTTTTAAATGGAAAGGGGGCGTGTGATATATCAAATAACCTCAGCATCTTCTGACAATTTCATTCCTGTAAACATATTTAAAGTAGGAGTTATGGTTCAAAAGTTACAACTAGTGATGTCAAGATCCGGATAATTCAAGATCCGGATATCCGGATTTTTTTTCGGACCTAGGTCCGAGATCCGAGATCCGGATCTTGGTCAGATATCCGGGATCCGGATCTTGGATCCGAGATCTGAGATCCGGATCTTGGGTCCGAGATCTGAGATCCGGATCTTGGATCCGAGATCCGAAATTCGGATCCTATATCATGAAATTGTGTATATGCAAACTTTTTCTAAAAGCAGTTTATAAATGCTTTTATTAAGTGATAGCCTAGTCCTCTTAAGTCCTAATTAGTCTTAATATGCATCCAGCGAAAGGATCCGAAATCCGGATCCGATATCCGAGATCCGAAATCCGTTTCCGATATCCGAGATCCGAGATCCGAAATCCGGATCCGGATATTTCTAGATCCGAATCCGGATATTTTCAGATCCGGATCAGAGATCCGGATCCAACGGACATCACTAGTTACAACACATTTTATTTGGAATTACAGGCTGGACACTTCTCCATAAAGGACAGTCATTTAATGTTTTCATCATGGTGTCCCTCTTGGTCAAGGCACATTTGAAGGCGCTGAATCCAATCGTCAAGCACTCGCAGAAGGATTCCCGCAGAAATGTGGCCTATGCTTCTTCAATGCGTTGCTGGGAGATGGTGTCTGTTTCTTATTTTCTCTGCATATGCGAGTTGTTTTAAATGATCCCACAGATAAAAGTCAAGTGGTGTGAGATCAGGTGATCTATCTGGGGTCATCCTCTGCTAGGTGCTAGAGTATCTGAATCTTGAATGGATGCCATTGATGAGCATGAAGGATTCGTACGATCGATGACTGGCTGATTCCACATTCTGCTGACAAACGTCGTGTGCTGCGTTGTGGGCTCTTGACGAAGGACGCCAAAACCATTGTTGAGGTTGTCTCGTCAGTAGCAGTTTTTGGACGGCCAGTCCGTGCCTTGTCAACCAGAGTCCCAGTTTCTCGGAATTTATTAATTAAGTACCTGACAGTGTTTTTGAAATTGGAGGTTTTTCTGGGTGCGGGTTGTTAAAATCAGCAGATATGACACGGAAACTTCGTTCTCCAGACATCAAAATGACCTCAATTCTCTCCTCCGTTGTCAAAGCCATCTTCAGTTACCTGCTAAAAAATGAAAGAAAATGTGTTGTAACTTTTGAATCATAAGTGCTACTTCAAATCTTCTTACAGGTATGAAATTGTCAGAAAATGCTGATGTTACTTGATATATCAAACGACCCCCTTTCTATTTAAAAAAATTGACTTAGTTTCAAGATGGCCGATTACAAGATGGCGGCCATGTTCGGTACATACCATAAAAGATAGACCACCTTACCCATACCTTACTGGAATATTCAGATTTCCCAATTACTGCAAGGTTTTCGAAAAAACACGGTGTACTGCGAATTTTGACTCCTCCTGTACAATAATTCATGTTTCGTTTTAAACATCTTATATATCATCAAGTAAACACGATAATTAAACCAATAGGAATTAATGAAGAAAAAATGCAAAATTTGGGAGTTGTTTTTGATTTTTACATAAATAGGGCCGTTTATTCCATTTGTCCAAAAATATGGTTATACGTTTACAATACAAAAATAATATCGAAGTGTATACAATATATTCAGATAAAGGCGGAAAACGAGACTGTATAATATCATCTGTCTTTTTTATTTAAACTATTTCTTCTATATTGAGCTGCCGCAATCCTCCTAGTATATTTAAATCTTATTTAAGTTCTGTATTTATGAAAAAAAAAATTTTTTTAAATAATTGATGATAGCCAACAACGAAACGCGCACCAGTCAAGATCTCTCTGATGAAATTCTGCATTATATTATGTTAGCTTATTCATTCATAACAATAGCAATACGAGACCGTATCTAAAAATGTTTATTGACATTTAATTGCCATCTTATTATAATATTTAAATTTATAAAATTAATTTTATAAAATGAATAATACAATTTGATTAGGTCCAGAACGAAGCATTTTCATTTAGTATAAATTTCTACACAGTTTATTATTTAATAATAGTAAAGATAGAGTTGGATACTTTTCAATTAAGTGTCCGAGAAATTGTTTTAAAAAATGTTCCTTTTTGCATCCTATAAGTAAAATTTAAATTCAAATAAATATTTTGTAATGATCTCAAAAGAATTTTAACTTTATATACAAATTAACTAGAAAATTTTTTTTTAATGAACATATAATAAAGCCGGGAATAAAAGGCGAAACTAGTTGGAATCTCTGTCGTCCCTATGTTATACCGTAAAGTTACTACCAATTTCGTTTCGAACATATAATAAGTTATTCTTTATTTAAAAATAAAATAATAAATAAAAAAACGAACCAAATACTTTTTAATATGAACAAAAAGAGATTTTAATTGTACCCGCAAAAATAAATGTCGAACTGGGGAACAATCAGAAAAAATTGGTCAGAAGCATGCGCACTGGGTTTCGCATGTAATATTCTGGCCTTTCACCAACACAGATTAACAATCCAAGCCTATATGACACACCAGAAAATCCAGTTCGAATGACTGGCCAAACCGGCCCGTGATGGATCAGACCTCTCATCTGTCGACCCCATATATACACGGATTTATTACAAACGAGGCGAAAATGGACGTGGCCAGAGACTTTGTACAGGCCACGTCTGTCAGTATATAAGAATAAATATTCAGCCTGTATTGGTCCACTGAAAGATACAAGCCTCTCGCACGGGGTCTTATTGGTCTAATCTCCCCCGCCGACTAAACGGGTCGGGAGATGCATTTTCGAGCTTATGCCAGCTTTTTACGAATGCTACAAGGTTGTGGTAATAGCATTCGGCACCGACGGCTTAACGTGCCCTCCGAAACACGGGGGGGAGGAGTAAAAACTCGCTTCACTGCAATGGTCACCCATCCAGTTACTGGCCGTATTAGGTGATGTTTAACTTCCAGAGCTGGCTTGCTCTGTGAAAGCCCTCCTAGCCCACGGCGCCCCCATATAACCCAGTACGGTGTTTGTCAGTATATGGGCCCCTAATGTCCGACCAGTTGCCTGCATCCACCACCCCCTCTGATTTAGTGAACAAAGCCTACACAAATACTGTATAATCTGCTTAAGCCAAAATGTCAGGGGACCGTGAAACTTGTTCGACTTATAAGAAATTCGACTTAAATGATATTCTCAAAACAGGAATATAGAGAAAGAGATATCAAATTATCTTCGACTTAAGAGAAAGGGATATCAAATTATCTTCGACTTAAGAGAAAATAGGATTAAACGATTTTGACTCATGCTGATTACATGTGTAGAAATTCCAAACAAAATTTCATATTAATTGGGATATCGTATTAACTGGTTTCGTAATAACTCGGTTCAACTGTAAATCTGAATAATAAATAACTCCATTTAAAAACGTTTTCAAAACATATCAGTATTATTATATCTTCAGCTATCCCGTTTGGATTAAATTCCTAAATGTTTAACATCTATGAAATGTCATTTACTCCTTTGTTATGTGTAATATTTAAAATGTTGTTGTAAACTTGCTTTTTAAAAACTAATTAGAAGAATAACAAAAAATGTTACCGTTTGATGTAATTAAAAGCCCTGAATATAAATTTAAAAAATTTTTTAATATAACATTTTCTAGCTTTTGTTTATTTCGACTCTGATATTTGAGCCAAATTTTACTGTTAATAATAAAACTTGTCTTTTTTTAAAAGTCTTTTTTGTGATAGTTTTCTATTCAAATTATTTTAATCAACACTTGCTTTGGTTGTAGCAACAGTTCATGCAAAGGCCAGTGGCTTGACTTTTTGATGACTGAGCTTACATTGAAAAGCAAGGAACAGTCGCGTTTGACAATGTGTGCATTACAAAAGTGGTGATCGATCCTGCCTGATAAACCCATACAAAGTGATATCGCTTATGTTAGTCTGACAAGCTGATGGATTATTCAACGCAACCTTATGGTCGTGTTCCAAAGCAAAATCGCTGTGAAAAAGCTGAAAACATAGAAGACCCCGAAGAAATAAAAGGAAACAAAATTATAATAATTACAGCTTGGTGTTAAAAGACGACAAAGGAAATCGTTTGTGTTTATTTAAATATAGTCGCATTTTCATTTTTTTAAATTTGGCACTAAAGGTGCCTCCAAAATTTTATCTTTTTTTAAAAGTGAGAGTGTTTGCATAAAATTTGCTTTTTATATTTTTTATTTTCTTTTTTTTTAGTGTTTATAAAAATTCAAAATATGAAATTTTTATATCGGACTGTATTGTCATCTAAACAAAATTTAAAAAGAAGCTTGATATACTATAAACGACCATCAATTAAAAAAGACCTTCAGTAACAAATGAAAAAGCTTGATAAGAAATGAGGCAACTGAAATGGCCAAGACGGACAGGATTTTAAGGCATTCCAGGATAAAAAGTAAAGAATTTGTTTATTAAAAAGCCTTTCTTTGCTAGGGTTAGATGAGGTTGCTAAGGAAGCCAATGCTTGTTAAGACAAGGCGTACTTCTAACAGAAATGTGAAGTTCAAAATGAATAAAAGTACATGTACCTGTAAAGTTAAATGTCGAGACTAGTAATTCTCTATATTTTCGAACATATGGAAGCCCTTTGTAAACATTCCTGTATAATGTAATAAACGTAAATTGTTGAAGCATTCTGTGGAAGGGTGTATTATTTCATCATGACAGTTTCAACGTAAACATGTACTGTTGAAGTGAGCAATTAGCTATAATCTATTGACAACAATATGCCTAATAGAAACTATTGATAATTTAAGGCATAATTAATTACATGCAATATCTTAGCATTGAAAGTATCCAATGGCATCATAATGGTATAATTAAATGCTTGCCATTGAACAAATTTCGGCTATCATTAATTTGTCGTTATATTCATTCATGAAATATCACTCCAAATTGTTGGATATATTACATGCGAGAGCCTAGCATTAAAAGTTCCATTAGACCATAATGGTTCCACTAAATCCCGTACCTTTGTACTACTTTCGACTATCATTAATTTTACGATATATTCATTCATTACACGGCATTCATATATTATATGCCATATCTAGCATTCAAAGTGTGCTCTTACGCGCGTGGGTGGGGAACCGGTAAGGGACACTAAGCTAAATCTTCACCCACAAGCGGTAGGGGCGGGTTGTTCAGAATCGCAGGGGAGATGACGTTTGGCCAAAGAACATGCGTGGTGTGCGTTTTGAACATTTATTTTTTATAAGCGTAACACAAATTAACCTATACACATAAATTAATTGGGGCCCTATAAGGAAATCAATAAATATTTAGCAGAAGTAAAAATTACACAACTTGGAACAGATCGCTGTTCTCAACAGCATACAAATGCAACTATTCCTCAATCTGCACTACACTGTCTCATATGTCAGCGTACGGGGACCAGCACATGAGTTTGGTGTCTGGGCACGACGCAAACACATTAATGTGCCTATTCCTGACAGCACAATAACAAAATGTGCTCACAACCCTCTTTGTGACAAGGGTAACACGGAAGGTGTCTCGCTCACCTATATGGTTACCCTTACCTTAAAACCGTTGTAATATTCAAAGTCTCTCGGACAAGGGAAGGGAGGGGAGCAGTAACTCAAGTAACAGTTAAAAACAAACAAATGGTGAGCGCCCTGCACCTTCTTAAGGTATGATACCAAATTGTTAAATTATCGGTACTGTGATAAATAGTAGCGCCCGTTACCTCCGCGACAATCCCAAATGCCTCATGTACTGGGTACCACTTTACAAGATCCACGCAAATAGCTGGGTAGCAGATCACTTTTAATAAGAGAAAACCCATAATACCGAACTCAGCAACAAAACGATAATGATCTCTGGTTTGCAAAACTAAAATGGCAAATCGTACATAAACCGGTATTTTCTTTTCTAATGAACAGTAAAACAGGTGCAGTTCGACTTATTTTGAAACTTGGAAGAGAGCTGCGGGTCACGTGACCGTATATCATGACAGATTATCAGTATTATGAACACGTAGTTCCACGGAAAAAAACAAACAAAATGCAGCCAAGCAAATTCTTATTATCGTTCAGTCAACTGCTAAGAAGTTAAGCAAAGAGTGAAATCGGAACCATCTCACCATATAATAGATATTTCACCGATGTTCTCTTAACTTGGACGTGCAATTCATTACCGCTGACAAAAGAACAACGCCGTGCATTCCACTGTCCCACAACGACGAAAACTGCACATTTACGTTGAATTTAAAGGCTGTCTCAAAGACGAAACTCGTTCATCAACGCCTTACACTGGTTCAAATAACCAGTTTATCACTGTATCATTCGTTTTATAATTTTTTTACATAATTACAAACGACAGACGAGGGTTGAACAGGGCGCATCGTGAACATCACTCTCCGGCAAATTCACTGCGCAATACACAAGCGCTCTCTCAACAACGGAAAAAGCTCATTATCTCTAGTTAATGACGGAATTTTTCAGAAAAACTGCAACAACAACGAGTAGATGCGATCAGCATCTACCGCTATTCTTACAGCTTCCAGATTATCCAACGCTATAACGAACACAAATTAATAAAACTGCGCACTACAACAAAGAACTGAACATCGACTCAATTTACCACAATGCATATCGATGACTACCCGGGACACACCCCCCTATATAACGCACCTCCATTCACGGAACAACCATTACACACAAAGAAACCTACCACAACGAAAACAATGAGTACGCCAAATTAAAAAAAACAAACAAACACACACTTACTCACACACGCCACCCATTAGCTCAAAAGAAAAGAACCAAATTCTTTTACGACGATCCAAACGCCGAGGACTCTATCACTTAGTCTGCTCTGCTAACACACAGAAGCCTATCTTACGTTTCTTTCCTCTGAACGGACTCACCTTCCAAGCCTATGGCACTGAACCAACACCTTTCAGCCGAGACAACTTCGGTTTGCCATTCCCTGCCAGCGCTTTAACCGGATCGCGAGCGCACAAACTACGAAATGATCCATCGCTTCTTGACACACTGCACCTGGTAGAAACAGTCATTTCTTATTTTTTGAAACAGATCGGTGCTTTACAAGTTTCCATCCGTGCTCGCTCCTGAACTTTATTCTCTGACCTGCCCGGGCCCTCCGACTGGGCAAATGATACTCCTTGGTTCTCGAACACACACTCCACGCTTGCGTCTAACATTACCTTCTTTGCCATATTCTCCTCCGTGCCTACAGCCATATCCCTTGTGGCCGGCATGTCGCTTAGCAACCCATCATCAATCTCTTGGTTTTGTTCCACGAGTCGCACTCTACTTCTAAAAACAACTTGTGTGTCACGAAACCTGATGCCTATAATTTTCACCCTATCATCAGACAGCATCTGTCGCACTTTAAGAGGCCCAAAACATGTATCTCGCATGATACTATTACATGCACATTAGGAGAAATAGTCTCTTTGACCAAACTGGTAACCCCTTGGACCTTACACTGTTTCTTATAGGATGCTTTTCATCCACCCTCTGCTCAGGTGGTTCCTCTGGTGGTAGACAGACCTGGTCCAGTTCCAAATTGCCAGAGCCACTATCCTCGCCACTAACCACATCAATGCAGAGCAGATAAATGAAACTCCATCTAGGACATCAGTCCCCAAGATCTTATGGCAGGGCCTGTCTGAGAAAGAGTGCAGAAGGAAATCACACCCAGGCAACGCCCTTCTCCGGATTTTAATATCCAGCGTGACTTCCTGCTTAATGTGTATGCACCTTCCATTTACACCACGAACCATGGTGTCCACGTCATGGATGGGGGCGTAGGGCAGCTGCTGACACAGTTAACTATCCAGGAACGAGACCTGTGAACCTGTGTCAACTAACATGTCCACCAGCTGCCCCTGAATCATTACCCCAGCACGATATAAACGATCCTTGCCCCTCCTCAACACAATCGGCCCGTTCTCTTCAGACGCTACCTCTGCAGACTCATGTTGCCTGGCTTGACGGCAATCAAGGGCATAATGCCCGGGGCACCATATCTAAAACAGGTAACTTCACACTTTTGGGCACGGGGTTTCCCTACCCCTTTCTTTAGGAGCTTCTTCAGCATGTCCTTCACTTCTTTCAATTCTTTCTTATATGCACATTCTTTTTCAACCAGGGCCACGGGACCGTGAGAAGGTCCTCTCTCGTGCGTCTTCAGGCGCAGTGCCACCGCGAACTCTCCGTCGTCCAAGTCCATTGGCTTAGCATGTAGCTCAAATCTACTGCTTTCTCCATGATGGCCTCTCTCCAACTCCTCAGACTCCATCGCACTTGATGGCATCCTCGTCTGATCTCCTAGGAGCGGTGGCCTTTAGCAGTTTCTAGTGTGGAAGTAATGTCACGTGTTTGAAGCATTGCAACGGGAGCTGCTCGCGAGAAATCAAACACAGTGTCACGTTCCAATTAAATGCGCAGTGGAAAGTGCGGAAAATGCTGGGTAACTGAATGACACAAGCCAATAATTTTAGTCAGGGAACCCAATGAAAATTTTATTGAAATAAATAAAATTAATAGTTGAACCAGGAAAACGTTTCTTGTAGGGAAACCCACTTATCCTATAACATAAGCTTACATCTAATCAAAATCAACTCTTACTACTGAAATTCGAAACAGCATTCAACAATCAACAATTCTTAATAACAACCCAGTTACAATCAAAAAACTTAAAGTCATACAAAAGTTTATGCTAAAATAAATACGTTGCTACATCAGCATTGTAAGCAATAAACTTAACCTTTTGGAATTCAGTTGCGAATACCAAACAAAAACATGCTTTAATTTGTCAAAGGCTCACTAGCCTAACTCTGTCATAACTTATTACTAAAGTCTTTCAAATACAAACTTGGCTTTAAATTTGCAATAGTTAAGAGTCCACAGTCCAACAACTAAAATACTATAAATCAGTTAGAAATAATAGCACACTTCTTTTAATAGCTACTCAAAAAAATCGTATTATGACATGCGTTCATAATCAAATAAATAATGCCCAAACATTCATGAAATACATTCTTATACTTCTTTGCGCTCTTAGAATACTGAAATTCCTTGCTAACCATAACAGTAAACAAAGTCCACAGTTCGTGCTAATAAAGTCTCTACTACCATTGGTATGCCCAATTGCAATTAATATGCTTAACAGCTTTAAATTGTAATTAAACCTTAACTGTAAATGATTACTTTTACAAAAATATCTTTTACGACTAACACACTCGTGCTCGTTAGCTAAGCCTATATTTTAACACCATAAATTCCACTCGGCTTAACCCTTCACTATTTTCACTGACAATTTGAAACACACACTATTTCTCAAAGTACTGAGAAAACTTTCCATGGGCCAAAATAGAACCTCACTCTAAAACCGAACGGCCACGTCAAGATACGGCCGTTATCATTCGTTGAATTAGCTTATGAGATTCTCTTCAACTTTCTTAATTTTCACTAGCACTCAATATAGAATAAGAAGTAAGCCTCGGCTACTTTAAGCTCACGTAGCTTGACACGAAATTTATTCATAGAAAACATATTCAGTACTCACAGTTTAAGAAACGAGGTTTCAATGGCTTACCCGCAGATATCCCACGCTATCTACTGTGAATGCAGATAGCCCTCGTGGAAATGCTCCGGTCCAATGCTGACGTTGCATAACGAAGACTCGAGAAGCCTCCTTGTCTACGAATATCTGACGCCAATACTCCACTTCCAAACGGGTCAAGAAATTTAATGGGGCTGATGGTGAAGGCTGTGGCGGAATATCTTGCCTCCAATTCAATGGGATTTCCATGTAGCGTTTACGGCGTGGCCGAGGTTTTTCCTTCACTCGCTCCCGTCCGCTATCTTCCGACGCTTCAGTCGCCCTTCTTGCAACAAACCGTTTGGTTTCCACGCGGAGTGCAGCATATCTTTCTGCCCTCTCTCCAAACGTCGCTCTCCACTTCTCCCCTGAGAACACTGGAACAGTTCCCGTATAACCTGCCATTTTTGGCTCTGGTGCAGCCATCGATGTATATATACTAATTGGATGCCTCACTCCAATTGTGTAGGAGCCCAGAAGTGAAGCATTAAATAATCAACCACTTTTTCTGGTCAAAAGGGCAGCCGGCACAATGGAGATGTAAACTGGCGCTTGTTCTCACGTTATTTTCGTCCATTTTATCATTAAATTTTATAGTTTTAAAAAGCAAAATGATGCACTCATGAGTAGAAGCAACATGGACAAGGTTTTACTGAACTGTGTTCTATGTAGGGATGAAGTTCGTGAACTGTTTAAAAGAAAGCATGCATTGTTAATGACTTTCTTTCTGAAGATTTGCATGAGATTCCAGTTGTTTCTATTATTGCAAAATTACTTTTTAAAAACAAGATTATTTAACTATGGGAAAAATATTCCACACAGGCAAATGGAAATAGAACAAGCATTCGCCAAAAATTTACAAAATTTATCCTTTTTAATAATGCAGTGTTCTTTTAAAGTTTTTGCAAATTGGTTTCATACAATTTTAAATGAATTTCATACATTTTTACATAGATTTAATGCGATTTTAAATGAATTTAATACGCTTTCAAATGAATTTAATACTCTTTCAAATAAATTTAATACAAGTTTAAATGAATTTACTATAATTTTAAATAAATATAATGTGTTTTAATTCATTGTAAATGGAATTTCATTACTAAACATAGTAATAAACCATTTTTATTGAAACCTTGTTTTAATAAATTTACATTAAATCTTTTTTTTATTATTTTAATTCAATTACAGAAAACAAAATTGTAGCATAAACAAAAAACACAAACGTAAAAGGAGTTAACAGTTAACCATTGTGTAATTTAACTAAAAAATACAGTAATACTACAGTTTTTACAAATTCGTTTTATACAATTTTACATGAATTTCAAGAATTTTAAATAGATTTAATACACTTTTAAATGAATTTACCGGTGAAATACCCTCTCAGTACAGAAATACGGAAGAATAAATATTTCTAGTATCACGGTGTTTACTTTAGTTTAATTACACAGTAGTTTACTGTTTGTGTTATTTGTTATGTTAGTGTTGTATTCTGTAATTGAATTAAGATAAAAAACAAAAAAATTACCGTAAAATTTACTAAATTAAGGGTTCAATAAAAAATTTTTATATACTCAATTTAGTAAAAAAAACTCCATTTATACTGAACTAAAATACGCATTATATTTATTTATAAATCGTATTAACTTCATTTAAAAATCTATTAAATCTATTTGAAAGCGTATTAAATTCATTTAAAATTTTATTAAATCTATTTAGAAATGTATGAAATTCATGTAAAACTGTATGAAACCAATTTGTAAAAAATGTAAAAAAATTATTTTTAAAGTATTTGGTAATTAAACTTCTTTAACACCCGCTATATAATTTTAAAATCGGATTAAAATCATTTAAAATTGTATTAAATTCATTTAAATAGTGTTAAATCTATTTGAAGGAGTATTAAATTCATTTGAAAGCGTATTAGATCCATTTAAAATCGTGTTAAATCTATTTAAAAATGTATGAAATTCATTTGTAAAAACTGTAAATCATGTGTAGGAAACAAATGACAAAACATTTTTGTCGTTGTATTTATAAAGAAATCTACATATAATGAATAATCTTAAAATAATTATTTTGTACGTGTAATAACTAATTATAGTTTTTATAAGCATTTATAACTCTTTACCTTTACAAGCATTACAAGCATTTGTAACTCTTTACAATTTTGAGTTAACTTAAAACTCACGGTAAATTCACGCTCAACAGTAGCAATCTGAGCAATCTGAGTAAGCGCTTATTCATGGCTTCACTCCTCTACCACAGAGTAAGGCATCCAGTTAGTATATATAGATCAATGGATGCAGCATCACCAGCCTCTCCAGCTACTCCCTCACAAGGCATACTGCTATAGGGTTTACGTCAATCTCAACTGTGTAGCTCACTCACAATAACACCCTCTGCCACACAAACTTCACCTAACACAACACCTGCCCTTTAGCCACCCCTAGTGAGTAAAATGCGGGAATAGCG
The DNA here is from genome assembly GCA_023313115.1 of Rhysida immarginata. NCBI lineage: Eukaryota > Metazoa > Arthropoda > Chilopoda > Scolopendromorpha > Scolopendridae > Rhysida > Rhysida immarginata. The sequence continues at coordinate 971,991 of JAHWFO010015411.1, forward strand.
AGTCCCTATTTGGGCGCCAAATGTGCCCTGACGCGCGTGGGTGGGGGAGTGGTAAGGGACCTTAAGCTAAATCATCACGCACGAGCGGTAGGGGCAGGTTGTTCAGGCTCGCAGGGGAGATGACGCTTGGCCAAAGAAAAGGCGTGGTATGCGTTTTGAACATTTATTTTTAATAAGCCTAACACAAATTAACCTATATACATAAGATAATTGGGGCCCCATAAGGAATATAACAAATATTTAGCAGAAGCAATAATTACAAAACTTTGAACGGATGGCTGTTCCAAACGCATACAAATTTAACTATTCCTTAATCTGCACTACACTGTCTCATACATCAGCGTGCGGGGGCCAGCACATGAGTTTGGTGTCTGGGCACGACGCTAACACATTAATATACCTATTCCTGACAGCACAACAACAAAATGTGCTCACAACTTTCTTTGTGGCAGGAGTAGCACGAAAGGCGTCACGCTCACCTTTATGGTTACCCTTACCTCAAGACCATTCTAATATTCAAAGCCTCTCGGACAAGGGAGGAGAGGAGAGCAGTAACCCCAAATAACAGCCCACAAGAAACAAACGGTGTGCACCCTGCACCTTTTTAGGTACCCGGTCATTTGGCCGACGGACATTTGACCGACGGACACTTGGCCGACGGACATTTGGCCGAACGGACATTCGACCGAACGGACATTCGACCGAACGGACATTCGACCGAACGGACATTTGGCCGAACGGACATTTAACCGACGGACATTTCACCGACGGACATATGACCGAACGGAAATTTAACCGACGGAGAAATGCCTGCATTTCATCGACATTTGGACATTCGGCGTAAAGAGATGTTTTCGGCAATATAATTCATTTAATGGAAAAAAAAAATGTTTTCAGGAGGTTATTTCGTATAACAAATCTTATGAGACAAATTCTTTCTTAATTCTTTCTACTAAGCAAGCATATTGTATGGACCTAGAAAATTATTCTTTTTTGTATGTCTTTTTAAATAAATGTTAGTTTTCATATCGTTAGGTAGGTTAAAATGGGAACCGGACAAAATGCAACTAAGGGTCTTGTATTATTTAATAATATCAAGTCTTTTCCTGTATGTCTTTTTAAATGAATATTTTACTTCTATAAAATGAGATACTCATTAGTGATGGGAAATATTTGATATTAGTATCGTGGTATTAAAAGTTTATTCCATACACATCAGGTTTCTGTCCAGCTTTAAGAGGAGTCATAAAAATTCTAATATCGGATAGTACCAAATGCGAAAATTCTGACAGTATCGATGACTCAAAAATATGCGATACTAAAGTATCGTCCATAGGGATGTGCGATATTCTTCGATATCAATATATATCGCGATAATTTGGTCCTTAGTCGACTAAAAGAGTCAAATAATTCCAAATCGATATAGTCGTAACTATATCGGATTTTTTTAGTGGGCCATGGTTTTTCGATGAAGTGGGGTGTACCGGATATTATCCGATATTAGAATTTTTATGTTCCCTCATAAAGCAGAACAGAATTTTTTAATGTGTATGAATAAATTTTTAATACACGATACTGGTATCAAGTATCGCCCATCACTAATGAGTATCTCATTCTATAGAAGTAAAATATTCATTTAAAAAGACATACAGGAAAAGAATTGATATTATTTAATAATATAAGACCCTAAGTTGCATTTTGTCCCGTTCCCATCTTAACATACCTAACGTTATAAAAACAAACATTTATTTAAAAAGACATACAAAAAAGGAATAATTTTATAGATACCATACAAAATGCTTGCTTAGTAGAAAGAATTAAACAGATTTGTCTCATAAGATCTGTTATACGAAATAACCTCCTGAAAACATTTTTTTCCCCATTAAATGAATTATATTGCCGAAAACATCTCTTTACGCCGAATGTCCAAATGTCGATGAAATGCAGGCATTTTCCGTCGGTTAAATGTCCGTTCGGCCAAATGTCCGTTCGGCCAAATGTCCGTTCGGCCAAATGTCCGTCGGCCAAATGACCGGGTACCCCTCTTTAACGTGTGATCCCAAATTGTTAAATTATCGGTACGGTGATAAATAGTAGCGCCAGTTAATTCCCGCGACAATCCCAAATGTCTCATGCGCTGGGTACATTACAAGATCCCACGCAAATAGCTAGGTAGCAGATCACTTTCAATAAGAGAAAACCCATAATACCGAACTCATCAACAAAACGATAATGATCTCTGGTTTGCAAAACTAAATGGAAATCGTACATAAACAGGTATTTTCTTTTCTAATGAACAGTAAAACAGGTGCAGTTCGACTTATTTTGAAACTTGGAGCAGAGCTGCGGGTCACGTGACCGTATATCATGACAGATTATCAGTATTTTGAACACGTAGTTCCACGAAAAAAAAAACAAAATGCAGCCAAGCAAATTCTTATTATCGTTCAGTCAACTGCTAAGAAGTTAATGAAAGAGTGAAATCGGAACCATCTCATCATATAAGAGATATTTCACCGATGTTCTCTTAACTTGGACGTGCAATTCATTACCGCTGACAAAAGAACAACGCCGTCCATTCCATTGTCCTACAACGATGAAAACTGCACATTTACGTTGAATTTAAAGGCTGTCTCAAAGACGAAACTCGTTCATCAACGCGTTACACTGGTTCAAATAACCAGTTCATCACTGTCTCATTCGTTTTTATAATTTTTTAACATAATTACAAACGACAGACGAGGGTTGAACAGGGCGCATCGTGAACATCACTCTCCGGCAAATTCACTGCGCAATACACACACGCTCTCTCAACAAAGGAAAAGGCTCATTATCTCTAGTTAATGACGGGATTTTTCGGAAAAACTGCAACAACAACGAGTAGATGCGATCAGCATCTACCACCATTCTTACAGCTTCCAGATTATCCAACGCTATAACGAACACAAATTAATAAAACTGCGCACTACAACAAACAACTGATCATCGACTCAATTTACCACATTGCATATAGACGACTACCCGGGACACACACCCCTATAATAATGCACCTCCACTCAAGGAACAACCATTACACACAATCACACACACTGACCCACTCACAAAAGTTTTAATAGACCATCATGACTCCATAAAACATGTAACTTTGAACCAATTTCGACTAGCTTTAAATTTAGGTTATAATCATTCAGTCCAAGCCCTTTACTATATTCATACCATAGCCTAGTATTCCATTAGAATATCATGGTGCCACAAAACCACGAATCTTTGAACAAATTTGGACTACCAATAATTTTACGTTATATTCATTCATGATACATCATTCCAAGGTGTATGATATATTACAAGCCTTTGAAAATACTGAAAGTATCCAATGGATCATAATGGTTCCACTAAAACATGTACCATTGAACCAGTAGAGTGTCAATATGGCGATCCCACGATAAATCGTGAGTGACGTTTAAACCAAGATACTTAAATGAGGTAACGGTTGATATGAGCTTATTATCGTACTAAGCCATTAATATATCAGGTACGTGTGTGCTTATTGCGTTGAAAAAACATCATTACCTTAGTTTTCTCAATGTTCACGATTAATGAGATCATGCATTCTATGATTTTAATTTAGTTAGCGCATCATTCAGTATAATTAATAAACAAGTACCATCAGAATTGGCAGTGATAAAAGTCAGATCGTGAGCGTAGAGAATAGCTTTAGAACAAGTGATAGTAGAAAAGTTAGTGGAGATATCGTCTATGAATAAGTTAAAAAGTAAAGGTGATAGAATTGATCCTTGTGAAACTCCTAGATTTCTAATTAGGAACGATGAGGAAATGTCTTTAAAAGTTTAAAAGTAAGACCCAATTTGATATAGAAAACTCGAGAGCCAAGATAGGGGTAGTCCACGAACGCTGTAGAAGTTACTTTGTGCAGTAAAATGTTTATGGGCAGTGAGTCCAACGCTCTGTGTAGTCGATGAAAGCGACAGCTGCATAATTGTTAGCAGCCATTTCAGATGTATTATAATCCAAATATTCCTATCACGCTGACTCAACGCATTTTTAGGGGTAAAAACCTTGTTGAATTGGGGAGATGAAACGAACTGGGATAACCATGAAAACAAAAGGGTTTTTCAAAAATCTTTGCAAAGACAGGAAGGGCAGTTATCGGTCGATAGTTTACAAATGCGGCGTGATCGCCCTTTTTATAGAGACTCTGGCAAGCTTAAAAGAGGAAGGGAAGATGTCAGTTGTTATATAATGGTTGAAAATTAGTGCGAGAGGACAAGCTAATGAATTGCATAAAGTAATAATCTCCTCAGAAGAAAGGTGAGGTGAAAGGATCAGATATAGGAGAGGACTTTAAGTGGGAAATAACATAACAGACCTCATCTGTAGATGTTGGAAAAACAAAAAAACATGGAATATTATTATTTCTACAACAGAGGGGATAGTTAGTAATATCAGAATTCGGAAGATCATTGGTAGGAGGCAACAAAATATGTAAGAAATCAGTTAATAGAGAAGGAACAATTTGGTCATTACACGCAAATGGTAGGAGGGAAGAATTGATGCCACTGGCTAGATTTTTCAATAGTTTCCATTTGTCTTTAGTAGAATCTAAATTTGCAAATACAGAAGTATGTGGATTTGGCGTCCTTGATTTGTTTTCTAAGAGAATTAGAAAAATCCTTGAACTGAAGAATGTCGTGATTTACGATAATAGACATGTTTCTTTTTAAAAAGCATGAGAATAGAAGGTGTAATCCAAAGTATAAGGACAGGTTTACGTGATTTGATAGTGCATGGCGTTGTGCGATAAGGCAAATCCATGCTTCAGTTGTGAAATGAATATATAAAATAGAATGTAATAATAAAAACGAGGGACAGTGATAGTAAATATTTTTTCCGTGATCGAGTTGTAAACTATCTCGTTAGCGTCTCGCGCGCTTGCCAAGAAGAATTTTCCTTCCTTTTTAACTATAATGTTTTAGTCAGCCTGCAGCTAGTCGAGCTCAAGCCATCAAACAGGGTTCTTGTCTTCTGGAGTCTTTGGTAGACGTTTTTTTTACGATGCGGTCGTTGTTAACGATGCATCTAAAGAAGCCCGTGTGTTTGTAAATGGCCAGCTCTATCAGATGTGGAATAAAGATGGAGGTCTTTTGCGACCACTCAACAGTAGTCTATGACGCTTTCATCTGTGATTTCCTGACGCGACATAGAGTTCGTTCGGTTATTGATATAGAAAACATCTTTTCTCCTGAAAAATCAAGTAACTCATGTTATTTATAATAATGTTATCATGCAATAAGCTCTGGCTTTAACCCGCCCATGTCTCTGCAGAATATGACGCCTCCTTGGTGCGTTACTGTTTATCGTAAGTTGCCTATTTCCAGTGCCCTTTCATCACCCTTTGAAAGCATGTAACATATATTAAGTTTTTTAGGAACATAGTGTTGTTCTTCTACGGTAATGGAACGCTCCATACTTTTATTCTGTGTCGGAGAATTCGTCATAGGCCGAGTTAGTCCAATTTAACGTGCGTTTTCCTTCCGCTCGAAATGAACAATCCTACTTCTCGTGCACTCAGTTTGGGCACTCGCTTGGATCATCTTTGGGCCTAAGCTAACCGCATCCAGTTCTAATCCTGCTGCCTTTTTTCATCATTTGAAATTTTAAAACGTGTTATGCCGCCTGGAACTGCTAAAGTTATTTCCATGCTGTCCCCGCTACCAACGCTATTGGAAAAAGAATACCGTTTCTCGCCTGCAAGTAATTTTACAGAACACACTCCTCGCAATTGCCCTTAAATTGACACTCCCGCTCCTTTTAACTTTCTATTCGATTTTTTTTGACTGAATCGTTTGATTTCTATAATTTTTTTTTTCTTTTCTTCTTTTTCTTTCTTAGGTTTTCCCGCCTACCTCGACTGCATCGTGCTCTATTGTAACATCTGTCTTTGTTCTGTCCTTTCTCGTTGTGCTTATCCCAATTCCATTGCTTATGCTGTTGCTATATCCTTAGAATTTGTTTTTTAGCCCTGTGTATGTTGTTTTCGAGGTAAGCTAATTCTAGCCATCTGATTATTTTCTATTTTAGTTTTGTTTTTTGTTTTTTTAATTTTTTTTACTTTATTGGCCTAAGAGTGAAGGCCTTTGTTTTCGTTTAAGAAATTCAAATTTTTTATTTGCTGAAATCGACTTAAAACCTCATGATTCGTAAAGATATGTTAAAATTTTGAATAAAAAATTTTCCGTCTGTACGTATGTATGTACGTATGTATGTACGTATGTGTTCGGGAAAACTCAGATTTTTTATGTGAAAATAGATATAATTTTATTTGTAATTAATTATTCTATTTTTTCTATTCTTTAAGTTTTTTTTTACTGTTTTGCAGACAATGATTGTTGAGTATATATTGCTTTAATAAATGTTAATTAAAAAATCTCCACGTGATTATCACTGTCTGCAGCTTGTTGTCCCTCGCGAATAATTTTGTGATCACGAGGATGTGTGTCCCACTATTGTTGACGTTCTTTCCGTGGTTACTGTTTTTTTTTTTTTCAGACAGACCACTTCCAGCTTCTGGCTTGACCAGTTGTTCCTCCTTCTGGTCCTCCACGTCCTTACTAGCCTGCAGCATGACGTTCACCTTCCATTTATCATTTTCATTCCAATGCTCTGCAAATTACTCCTACCCTGCCGTTCGATGTTTTGTTTCTTATTGAATTTCTCATTTTCTCGCGGCAGCCATGATTCTTTACCGAGCAGCATTGTTTTGCGGGTTACCCCATAAGGTAATAATGAAATTTCTTTTAATGCTATTTCAACAATAACGCGCATAAGGGACGCCATGCTGTACATTTTCAATCTTATTCCCCATTAATAATTAATTATTATTTTGCGGTCTTTCTTTTCCTTATTCTTTATAAGGAATTGGTCTGTCTCAATTCTTTTTTATATTTAAAGCTTATTCGCACAATGTAGCGATTAATATTTCTCGTTACAATGTTTTGCTGTATTTAACGTACATTGAAGTATTTTTTTATTTTATTCCGAGAAATATTTTCTTTTGTAATTGAGATCGAAATGCCTATTCCTCAATTACATCATATTGTATAGAACATTCTTTTGCACAGAATTTTTGTATTTTATAAATAAATATCGCAATTTTTTAACCAAAATAAGTCTTTTAACGAGCCACGTTTACTCTTAAGTTTTGGGGTTCTTTCTTTTAAAATACCACCCATTAAATTCTATTTATTTTGCTTCCCCCCTCTGAACAGTATGTGACCAATTTTGTGCAGCTAACTCCTCTGAAACGGCAAATAGCCGAACCAAATAAAAAGTATACATAAATAGAGGGTTTCTTAAATTGTGCCTTAGCGTTTATTTTACGTCAATTGATTTAGCCTTTTTCGAGATATTAATTACTTTCTAAAAATTAAAAAATGGCTGTAGCGTTCAAACGAGCGAACAAAACTCAAACTCGACATATACATACTCTTCTCATTAAGGCGAATTTTTTTTTGTAAATGCCTTGTTCGGCTGCGATGTGCCGTTTTGGAGTTGTTAACTATCCCCTCCCCCAAGACCCCCCGCCGTCAATTTTTTTTTATTTTTTTATTTTTTGAAATTTTTTTTAGAAATTCAGACAGTGGGGCTATACATTCTAAACTATACATTGACCATTTTTTTATGGAAATGGGCTAAGCCTTTTTAAAGAAATTAATTTTTTTTTTTTTTTGAAATAAAATGAAGAAATGGCAGAAACATTCATTTCAAAGCGCCAAACACAATATAAACGGCATGAAGAGCTTCCTCTTAATGTAAAATACAACTTTCTTTTTGACGTAGAATACGTCTTATGTTTTGATACTGGGATGCCACGCTTAAATCGTGAATGTCATGGAAAGTGTTGATCACGAAAACCTTAATAACGTCAGATTGACTGACTAACTTCAGATGGGTTAGTTTGTACTAGTCGAGGGTTGGAGCTTATTGAAATTAAAGCTCCTTACAAATTTAGAAATGACAAAATTTCAACTGCAATACAACAAGATTTTTATTTCAAACAACATGAAAACATAGTTTTAGATCCTTCTCATGTATATTACTCACAGGTTCAAGGACAGATGTTGATTGCAGTTCCCATGTAGACTTTGTTTGTATTTCCATTAAATTTGACAATAATTATTCAAAACAAATGTTAACAACATTACAAGATGTTTATTTTAATCATTGTTTATCATACTTAGAAAAATAAACAAAATACTGAACTGAAGTGTGCGTTAATTTAAATTGTACACGTTAACGCGATGCATTTGAAACTGAAAAATTTACAAGTATGCAACAAATTGTCCATATTTGATTAATGCTTCATAACATAGCTAAAGGTATAACATCTGTTAATATTCTGAAAATTTTGATCCGTCGAATGCTTCTTTCTACCTGTATTTGATGTCTGGCAATGTTTTTGATTTTTATTACTTCGGTTTCTTCCATCTGTTGATTACCTGAAGCAAATGTAGGAATTACTAAAGAAATAATTGCTTATCAAACAGTAGTCTATGTTCAAACTGTTTACCTACTACTCGTTATTAGTAAAAATATATAATAGTGTATACCCAATATCAAAGGCAGTAACACGTTAATAGCGTGATGCTGTTTTCCCCGAATGAGACGCCGTGTTCCCATAATTCATTGCAAAAGTGGGCGGCGCTGAAATCGGTCAATTAGCGCTGCAGCCCGCGCGCTCGTCCGTCTACTGCTTGCTTCCGCCACAGATCTTGTCCGCCGAGATAAAACCGTCCTCGCGGAGCCTTTCACTTGTTTTCCCGTGAAAGCTCGCGTCGGAACCTCGGTCATACGATTAGGAGAACGCTCGTTGTCTCCTATTACGGAGCAATCCTCCTCTCGCTCCAAAAGCTCGCTCTCCTCTCTCCAGGGGGGTGAAACTCATAGCTTTTTTTGTCAAACTAAGATGGCGGCGCTATGAAGACTGCTTACTAATGTTTTCTGCATTTTGGTGCTTTAATGACAAAGTTATAAATATAAATGAGTAAATAAAATAAAACATTTATGATGGAATTTGATGAAAAAAAATTAAATAAATAAAAAATAGCTAAAATTTAATTAAAATATAATAAGAATAGATTGATTAAATGATAAACATATACAATAAATAAAACAAAATAATTAAAGTTAATAATTAATTAATTAAATAAATTGGGCTAAATAAAAAAATAAAGTGAAATAATTATATGCACAAGTTAATAAAAAAATCAGTAAAATAATAATTAAATTTAATAACTGCTTTGAAGATATTGTTGTTACAAAATGCGTCAGCGCAAATAAAACTAATTTCACGCATTGGTAAATCGGAAATATCTTATCTTTTTTTTTAGATACATAATTGATTTTACCATATTGTAGAATCATCTTTTGCCGTAACAACAGTCCCAATTCTTTTGGGCGATGATATTGGTAAGGTCAGGGCAAAGTTCCTGTGTAATATATGTCTAACACTTTGGATGCATTCAGTGAGATCTTTTTATGTTCTTTGTCAACGTTTTCTGTATTCTATTTATCATGATTGCCCATAGATTTTCGATTAGATTCATGGCAGGCAAATTTTTTGGCCATTTCAGGACAATTATTTCTCTTTTCCGATTTCTTTTGGACGTATAAGCTGGTACTTTATCCTGTTTGAAAATAACATCTTCAGATGAACAGATCTTCTCAATAATTGAGTGACAAAGAATTCCATCATTTCTGTATAATAAACTTCTGTATGGAACCGGCCGCTCACAAAAAAAAATCCTTTCACCAACACTTTGACTATTAAAACAACCCCATAAATCATATGATTTAAAGGGTGTTTTACTTTTCGGTTGACAGTTGATCGCAGAAAAACTTTTGCAAGAAATCCTTCCAATTATTTCTTGGTAATCACTATATTGTTCTCATTTTCCTGCTGAATTGTATTTGCAAATATTATAATTAAAAATGTAAAAATGAGATTAGAACAGTATTTAAAAACGTTAACCAAACAATATGCAAACAAAAAATTAAAGTATGCCAAAAAGAGTTTTGAAATTATCTGAATAAAAGAAATAATGAATTCGCAAAAGTGAAATTTTTTTTGTATACATATCTAGACCCTTTGTTTATTGAGATGAATAAATTTCAAATTTCAAAAATTTGAAACAGTTAATTTACTATTTTGACTAATTACTCGTTTGTCCTCCTAAAATTACTAAAAATAAAATAAAATATTTAAAAAAAAACTTTTTTATATTTTTACCCCCCTTCATCCATTCTTGTTTTTACTTTAAAAAAGAGTATTCCTTTTTTGGTTTAAAAAATGAAATAAAAAAATAAGGATTCATAAAATTAAACAAAGACAAAGGTGTAGCAGGGCATAATTTTTTTTCATTTTAAAATTTATTATTATTATTATTATTATTATTATTATTATTATTATTATTATTATTGAAAGAGCACTCTCCAGAATTAAAAGCAGAATAGTGTGAAAATTAAAATTTAATATGAAACGCGTGCTCTGTTTAAGGACACTGAACGTTGGAAATGCCGTATTAAGCAACAAAGTCGTCTGCTTATTCTTCAACGGAATCGACGCGCCGCCCTGGCGAGCACTTGATCCCAAGTCCCTTGATTTAGCATTGAGTTTCCACCTCTGGTATATATCTATCTCTATGCCTCTCTCCTTTCTGTCTTATTTCTCATAACTCCCGCCCGCTCTAGAATTTACACAGCCAGCGCCATAACATTTCGCCTTTTTTCTACGGCGCTTCCGTTTACGCAGGAGCTTGGATTTCCATATGCGACCGCTTTGCCTCAAGAGCTGGCGCTGCTCTATGCTGGCTGCTATTGAGTTTCGGTTTCGTGGCTCCCAACGCGCTTACGCTGTTACTCGTCACGAAATTTCGTGACAACCAGTATATCTCAGTGGCTGCGTAAATAAGACAGTCATATATGCGTAGTTGCGATATTTGGAGCTATAGCCTTTATACAGACAATACAATATTGCAATTGATTGGAATGCTTTGGCTAATTTACCTACGAATACAGCAGATCATTACGTTGAAAAGTTAAAAGATAATTGTCCAGATTCAGATGTATTAGCAACACGCCAACAGATATTAATGTGGAATGAAGAACATTGTCTCGATATTGCTCCAGGTTAGAACTGTAAGCCGATGAATCTACTATATGATGTGTACGCAGAAGAGTTGTCTTTCCCATCAATATATTACGGTACGCATCGTATATTCAATCCAGAGCTTCGTGTGACACCTTACATGATGGCAACAAGTGAGATCCGTCGTCGGGACAGGAGAGGAGTAACGCCTCAACACATTTTGTACATGGTTATGAAGATATTGCGCTTGTGAGTGGTCGATGGTATTCGTAATTCGTTTCGATGTGTCAGAAATTTAGAAAATGTAACAAGGAAAGAAATTGAGAGTAAGCAATTCATTGATGAATGTATCGAAAAAAACTTTGCTTTCCTTAAAAGTCTGCCTAAATCTGTTGCTTAATGGCAGCAACTTAAAATGAATTATCGGTGGAAGGATGGATCATAATACTGTTCCTATTAACTAAACAGGTGGTGGCCTTACAAAATAACAGAGGGACATCAGGATTTCCAACTAGTTTTGCCATTTATTCCCGGCTTTGTCAAGGATATACAGCAAGAGGCATGCAAGCCTTTATATACCGGGTGGGCAAGAAATAACGTGAGGTGTTCAGAACTCGCTAGCGGGAATTTTAGGCCAAATGCAGTACATTTTGGTGTATATACTTAGTGGAACATGCAGTTTCGATTTCTGCAAAAAATAGTAACTAAAGTCGCCATAGGGGGCGCTTATTTCAAGAAAACAATGAATACCTAATTGTCAAATGAACAAATACCGTACAAACCAACTTTAGTAACAACAATAAACAATGCTTTATTTTTAATTACAAATATGTTTCAATATGACCACCAGTGTGCTGTTCCAATAGCTGCATGCGGTACACGACATTTTCTACGGCAGCTCGCAGCATATCTGCAATAATTAGTCTGATATGTAACGTTATTTGATCCTTTAAGGTTGAGAGGTCAGGAACATGTGCTTGATACACTAGGCTTTTCAAATATTCCCATAACCAAAAATCACAAGGGTTGAGATCAGGCGACCTGGGTGGCCATACCATGGAAAATGCACGACTAATTCTGTTGTCTGAAAAACGTGTCTCGCAAGATCTGCTGCACCTGATGTCCGATGTGCGGTGGCGGACCATCCTGCATAAAAATGGTAGAATGCAGACAACCCTTTTCCTGCAATCATGGTATCACAAAATTCTCAAGCATATCGGCATACCTGGCAGAATTGATGGAACAAGTTACCGGTCCACGGGTACGGATTTCTTCAAAAAAGTACGGGCCGATGATCAAAGAAGCAGTAAAGCCGCACCATACTGTTAGTTTCGGTGAATGCATAGGAGTTGGCAGACACACTTGTGGATTTGATGCAGCCCAAATACGGCAGTTGTGGGTATTGATGTCACCATTCAAATAAAAATGTGCCTCATCACTCCATAAAATTTCCCATGGCCATGCATCATCCACTTCCATACGTGCTAAAAATCTCAACGAAAAGTCAGTTCGGGTACGTTCATCTCCAGGAAGCAATTGTTGAACAGGTGTGAGTTTATAGGGATAAAATGTCAATATCTTATGCAATATTTTCCTCACCGTCGAATATGGGATATCTGTTTGGCGTGCTATTGCGTGTGCACTGCTGGTACCTTGCACAGTAGTCATTTCCTGTTCCACAACAGCAGTTGCAACTTCTTCAACGTGTTGCTGCCTGATTCGTTTGCGTTCCCGGCCTGGTTGCACTCCTAGAGTTCCGGTAGATTCAAATCGTTCAATCATTTTCCGTAAGTTAGTTATGCTCATCGGTCCTCTTCGTAACGTTTTCAATTGCCGGAATTCACGAAGGGCAGCACTTGCATTGTCGCTCTTCTGATAAAACAACTTGACTAATAACGCCCGGTCAGGCAGAGTAAGCGTCATCGTTAGGTCATTCGTTCGTGAATGATGGGAAATCCTCAGCCTTGCCTTTTATTGTCATGATTGCTCAACACGGAACGCGCTTATGCAAATGTATTCATTGTTTTCTTGACATAAGCGCTCCCTATGGCGACTTTTGGTACTATTTTTTCTTTTTTTTGCAGAAATCGACACTGCATGTTCCATAAAGTATATACACCAAAATGTACTGCATTTGGCCTAATAGAATTCCCGCTAGCGAGCTCTGAACACCTCACGTTATTTCTTTCCCACCCGGTATACAGAACAGTGATACAAGTTAAGCAATGAGCGCAAGTACATACAAGAACCAATAAGATATAATGCAAGGGGGCCAATGAGTTCAAAAAGGATGTAATGGCTAGTAGAATAAAATAGAATAAATACAAAAAAAAATATTTTTTTTTTGAAAGATACAAAAAAGAAGTTGTACAGAGATGGTACGCGTTAAATGTGGACGAAAGGAGAACATATCCGGTTGTCCGAAGACAAGAGTATTTATATAAAAACAACAAAATAAAATAAAGGGGTAAGAAATTTACAAAATGCAGAAAAAACATAAAATAAAGAAAACGAAAGAAAATCATAGTAGATCAAATAAAGAACTAAGTATTGCATACACATTAAAGTCCGTCTGACAATTGAGAAGCAAGTGTGGGGTGGACCTTTTGGCCTTGAATATTTCGATCGCTTCGAGGGTAGCTGTTTTTTCTGGTTTATTACAGGTGTGCAAGACAGACATAACCTCTTCTTTTGCCTTCAAAGTGTGTCCGGAATCTGCGAGGTGGTTTGCATAGTGGGAGAAACGTTCCCGTTTTTTATACGAGTCAAGGTGTTCTTTAAATCGCAATGCAAGATTGCGGTTCGATAATCCCACATAGAACATATCGCAAAGCGCACAATTCAGGCGATAAACTCCGGACTGCGAATATTTGTCTGAGGTGACGGAGGTGGGCGGGTTCTCTACATTTGCAATGATAAGACAGCTTGGCAAACTGACAATGTTTCTAACCATGAGTGCTAATGAAATACGTTGGCCACATTTGTTGCGTATTTTGCATCGCTTGAATTCATATTATAAAGATGTAACTGATTTGGATGCATCAAATGTATTTGAAAAATTAAACCGTTCAATGCGCAGCACCTGGTGAATGAGGATCCAGTCATATATTGTATATACTTCAAGAAATTATTGGACGTAATAATGGTTATGCTTAGAAGTAAAAAAAATTGTAATCCAAAAGTTTTCATGTCATAGATCATTTCATTCGAATTGAATTTCAACACAAAAGAAGACCACATGCTCATATATTGCTATGGTTAAACAGCGATCCAAAGGAACTAGTGAGTGAGGATATGCCAAAGACAGTTGAATTGCTTAATTATTTGTGTTCCGTCGACAGAGATGAAGTTGGCGAGAATAAAATAGCGAACCAGATTCATAAACATACTTGAATGAGGATCCAGTCATATGTTGTATGGGTTGTTGTAAACCCGAGACAAAAGTGTTGTTACCAATGGCTAGTAATCATTCTCGTAAGGCAAGCATGAAACAATCGGCGGAGCGTTTAAAACAAGTACTGGCTGTACAGGTTTTCGAATCCATTGACGACTTCTTTACACAAAATAATTTGAATATTCTTGTGCGCAGTATGTTGCTGAACATGTAAACAAGTCCAGTCGAGGTATATCCCACTAACAAAGAGAAATGTTAAAACTTCAAGACGAGAATTCAGAGCAGGCTTTCATAGATTTAATGAAGAAGCTCAGTTTGAAATTATTGAATACAGTAGAGATGAGTGCTCAGGACGCAGCTTGGTGTTTGCTTAGACAGCCTATGTGCCAGAGCAGTCGCGATGTTGTATACATTCCAACTGTTTGGCCACAAGAGAGGCAAAACTCTAGAAAGAACAGAAGTCAACTGGCAAAACTAGATGAGGATTTCACGGACATTTGGATTAGAAACATAATTCAGAAATATGAGTTGTGTCCGGAAGATTTGGAAAGTATTTGCTTGGCAGATTTTGTAGCATGGTATATGTCAGATCACTTATCTAGGGCTTCGCATCGTCGTACGAAGAAAAAGAAGCCATCTGACAAAAATGAGAAGCGGACGACGCCTACGGCTGAAGTTAAGCACCATCGAGCGGGGTCAGCATCGTGTTGGGTGGAGAATGACGTCAGCCACTTCTCTCCTTCTTCGAAGATTTTTCGAAGCGCCCAACAACGCAGGAGGAATGCTGGAGGAATGCTCATTCGCCGACAATAAATTTATTCAACAGAATAAATTTATTCAACGTAGGCAAAGCAGACCGGCCTATAAATACTCACGGCAGAAGACAGCCAGGAGAGAGAGCCTTAGGAACCCAAAGGAAATCACCACAGGAAACCACGGAAGATAGGCGAGCGTCTACGAGCCCCGGCGGAGCCTGAGATCGGCCCGTCGATCTTCTGTGAGTGAGTGACTTTTGAACTCTGTTATTATTCTCGCCGCATCTTTACATCTAGCGCGTGCGAGAGTAATTGTGTGACTTTGTGATCCTCCCCCCGGCTACCCCGGGGGAGGTTTCACCCCCCCCCCCCCCGACTCTTTGTGACTTTTGATATCAACCATGGATCGCATGGTTGATATGATTGCCGACGGCCCCTTCGCCGTCGGCATGTTTATGAAGGAGCTATACGCAAAAACGCGTATACCTCCGGTTCTTCCGTCGGGTCACCCCGCTGTGACTGTTCTGCAGAGGCTCTCTCCGACTGAGTCGAAGATGCTCTGCAGGCAACAGAATGTAGCAGACCGAATCGTCGATGCAGAGTTTATCAAGGTTGGGCAAACCACCGTCCACCTGAGTTACGCCGAACCCGGATACGTTCCTGTTCTTATCCGGGATGCATCGCCGTTGATGGCTGAAAAGTATCTCCGAGACTACATGTCGGATTATGGGGTAGTACGTAGGGTTACGTACCCCCTGCACCCAGATTCTCCTCTTCAGATGACGGGCGACATCGTAGTCTTCATGGAGCTACATAAAGACATTCCTAAAAACCTTGTGATGCGCGGAATTAACGTCTCCGTGTCTTACAAGGGCCAGAGGCAGTGCTGCTGGTACTGCAAAAAGACTTCCCATCTTCGTAAAGACTGTCCTCTTCTACGGAAATGTGATTATTGCCACAAGACCGTGCACAAGTTTCATCAGTGCCAGGAGAGGTCAGATGCCTTATCAGCAGCCCCAACGCCATCGCCTCAAGGAATGTCGTCCCAGCAACCAGGAAAGATGACTTCACCGGCTAAATCAAGTGAGCCAAGCAGAGCGACAGCGCCTCGTCCACAACCTAGGACATCGAAGACGACCCCATCGTTGTCGTCACCTCCTCCTTCATTGGGGATATCGAAGTTGGCCCCACCGTCAACGCCTTCTTCATCACCGAGGAAGTCGAAGGCGACCCCACCATCGTCGCCTCCTCCTTCTCCGAGGATTTCGAAGACGACTCCACCATCGTCAGCTCGTCCTACGATTCCTGGGAAGGAGATGCCGACTCCCCCTCCTCGGCCTAGTGTGGTACAGGATTCTGTTTCCCCACGTGTACCTTCGCCTGATGTTTCCCCAATGCTGGAGGACTGTCAATCTGCTGAAGTCATCTTAGACGATTCGTTGTGCTCCGAGTCGGTGTTTGATGTGGTGGAGTTTCCAGCTCTTCCTCCACCTGCTCTTTCATCGGCTTCGCAGCCTCTTCGAATCGCCTGTGCGACCATGCCTGGTAAAATTTCATCTTCTGCTGGGACTACCAAACCATCAACGTCTGCTCAGCGGGATCTTCTTGCGGCGCCTAAAAGCCCTCGCAAGAAAAAGGCCCGACGACATCGTAGCAAGAGGGACGGGATTTCTATGTCCTCATCATCTGAACGAGACAGCTGCGTAGACCGTCATCATCGCAGCTCCCCTTCCTCTTCGGGACGTGCTCGCTCCCCTAGAAGGAAGACATCTATGCCTCCTCCGCCATCTGTGAGGCATAAGACTCCTTCAGATACAGGTCAGCCCCCGTCAGCCTAAATTCGCAGTGAAGGTCTTTTCCCTAAACGTTCGTTCCCTTGGTTCGTCTTTCAAGCAATCGGTTTTGTCATCATTTGTTGCCCTGTACAGGCCAGATATTCTACTTCTTTAAGAGGTTAAGCTGGCTGCTTCGCAGCAGCTTGCTAACCTACCTGGCCTTCGCAGTCAATATCCATCTGCGCAGTTCTTCATCAACTCATCTTCGCCACATGGACAGGGGGTTGCTACCATCATCTTCAACCCCTCCATTGTGGTGTCGAACTGCGTCTTTGACTGTGAGTGCAGGGTAATTTCTTTGGACCTCCTGCTATCTGGTCTCAAATTCCGATAGCTTAATGTGTACGCCCCGTGTTTATCAGCAGAGAAACGGACATTCTTTGAAGATCTGGATTTTTACCTGTGCTCGTCCTTGCCTGCAGTGGTTGCTGGGGACTTTAATTGCCATCCGGATGAAAACAACATCTTTTCTTCTGGGTACATCTACCAGCTGTGCCAGCGGAATGGACTATTCGATCTGTGGGCGTCTTCTTCCCATTCCAACCAATGGGGGTCCACCTTTCATCGAGGGCCCTCTGTGTCATCAAGGTTGGACCTTTTTCTAGTAGACGCCACTTTCGCTGGTGCCCCTGGTTCCATGGAGGTCATTCCGTGCTCCTTTTCAAACCACAGTGCCATCAAGTGGTCCTGGAACCCTCCATTCCCTGCCTCCTCTGCAGGTACTACTTCGAACAATTGGTTCCTGAACGTTTCTCTGCTTGACATCGATAGATACAAGGGAATGTTCGTTCGGTTTGTGGAAAGACATCTTCACAACCTGCCTCCGTCGCTTCTTTAGAAAGATTGGGTGTGATGCTGCTAGACGCAATCGGCGCCATCTCCTCATGCTCCAAGAGATCCTGCGCCTCCTCCGCTGTTCCATCCCGAAGGGGGCATATGCTGATGACATCCGCCAGGTGAAGAGCGAGATCAATGCTCTAATGATCCGCAAGGCCGCCGGCGCAGCTCTCAGGGCCAAGCTGTCCTGGGTGTCTGACGTCCGGAATATGTCGTCAGCTGTGTTCGCTGAGGAGAGGCGTCGCGCCAACAAGAAGAAGTGCCATCGTCTGGTGGTGGAGAATGAGATAGTGGAAACCGACGCTGACATCTTGTCGGCTTTTCACTCCCATTTTTCATCATTTTTTGGCCACCCTGTCTTTCCATCCGACGCCACGACGAACTGGATCGAGGCACTTAGACCTTTCACTGCGGATGCTGACCTGTCAATTACCCGTCCCTATTCCGAAGATGAAGTCAAGAAGTTTCTGTCGATGGATGGCCGTCATCAGTCCAGCCCTGGATTAGACGGCATCCCGTATTCATTCTACAATGCGACTTGGAAACTTCTTGGGCCTTTCCTGGTGCAAGTTTTCAACTCTATTCTTAAGGACCCTTCTTCCATCACGTCGGACTTTACCGCGGGGAGAATCATCTTACTCCCCAAGGTACCGAATCCTGAACTCGTCACCCAGTGGAGGCCTATTACTCTTCTCAACACAGATTATAAGGTCTTCACTGGCGTGCTTCAACAACGGCTCAAATGTTTCGCTGACGAGTTCTTCGATCCGGGACAATCCTGCTCCATTCCATCTCGCAGGATGTCTGACAACATCATTACCATCAAGTGTGTTATGGAGGAAGCGTGTGTACGTCGTCAGACTCTTGCCGTCCTTAGTCTTGACCAGGAAAAGGCTTTCGACAAAGTGAATCACGTGTTTCTTTTCCGAGTGTTTCACCATCTTCATCTTCGGAAATTTGCTACGATTATCTCAGCACTGTATGCTTCTGCCACGTCATGCGTGGCGATTAATGGCTCCAATTCGCCTTTCATTGAACTGTCCAAAGGCGTCAGGCAGGGGTGTCCCATCTCTCCCCTCTTATATATTTTCTATTTGGAGCCATTATTACAATTTCTTAATCGCCACCCAGATGTCCGGGGGTACGATTTGCCAGCCGCTTCCATCAACATCCGTACGCTGGCATACGCTGATGATGTAGTGCTATTTGCATCTGATGCGTATTCCCTGGGCATCTATAAAGACTCTTTCGATCTCTTTAGTACTTCGACGGGAAGTTCCATCAATCTCGTCAAGTCTAAAGGCATCGCTATTGGGAAGTGGACAGTGGACTATCTTCAAACCTTCCCAATAACGTGGTGTGAGCAAATCACAGTGCTGGGATACGTTTTCTCCTTTTTACCTGACATGGACTCTCGTCACTGGCAGCAGGTTATTGATAGGTGTTTGTCTCGCCTTGGCAAGAACTTTCGTTATTCCACCTCGATGTTTGTCAAGGCGAAATTCATCAAGACCATCATCTTGCCCATCTTGCCATCTAAATGCCTATTTGCCTTGCCATCTCCTCAGCTCTTGAAGAAAGTGCATAGTGCAGTTGTGGACTGTGTTTGGGAGTATGCGGCGTCTGTCACCCTGTTCGAGGGGAACTGCTGTTTATCCCCTTTGAAGGAGGAGGCCTGGGCCTGCCTAACATCCGGCGCTACCTCGTTGCGGCCAGAATGGCTGCCTTGATTCGGGTCTTCCTCCTTCCCCCTCCCATCTGGGCCAATTTTCTCTTCCTGCACCTGCGTTTCTTCTTCAAGGTGAATAGGCTACCAGTTCCTTCTGCGCTGCCAGTGACAATCAACCTACGATCTCCTGGGTTCTACAACAGAATTCAGAAAGACTTTGCGACCTTCATTCAAGATCTGCGTCAGGTAGTCCCACAAGATTGGGGAAGCCTTCGTCTATCTTGGTTCTTCCAGCAGGCCGATCGGGGTGCGTGTTCCGACATCGTGCGCTGGCACCCCCAGTTTCCATGGTCAGCCATCTTGAAGGCCATCAAGTCCCTTGCCTTCGAGAGGACTGTATTTAACTTCCAATGGCGCCTGCTGCACCATGGTTTCTATACTCTCCAGAGGTTACATCAGTGGGGAGTAGTCGGTTCTGCCGGTTTTGTGGGTCTCCTGAATCCATTGACCATGTATTTTTTGAGTGCCCGTTCGCACGGTCCATTTGGGATTGCCTCTCATCCCATTTTGGTCTGACTACCTTTTCCATCCAGTCAGTGCGATTTCTAATGGACTATTCCACCGGTGCTGCGTACAAGCTGGACCTAGCCACTTCCATCGCTTTTTTCAACAAAGAACTTTGGTTGGCCCGTCAGAAGCGATCTGGCGGTGTTCATCAGCCAGCCTCAGTCATCTGGAGGATGGGCGCCATCCATCTTAGGTCCTTCCTCCAGCTCAAGTGGCCACGGCTTGGCCCAGCTACGTTTCGGAGACGCTATTCGTCATCTCAGCGTCTCTGTAAGATCATTGGAGGGGATACGAACAATATCTCGTATCTCTTTACTTTTCCCCTCAACATCAATGACCCACCGGTAGGCGGACGGGCCTCCTCTTGAGGCGTTTACATAGGAGCAGCCCTTGAAAAAAAAAAGGGCCGCCCGTATTCCTATAGCATGTGCGCCTGGGCACCCTGCCTGTGTTATGATCTAAGGGTGCCCCTCTGGAGCCATAACACCGGCTTCAGTTCCAACAGCGGAAGATAGGCGAGCGTCTACGAGCCCCGGCGGAGCCTGAGATCGGCCCGTCGATCTTCTGTGTGTGAGTGACTTTTGTGAACTTTGTACTTTGGAATTTTTCTCGCCGCAACTCTACATCTTGTGCGCGCGAGAATAATTGCGTGACTTTGTGATCCTCCCCCCGGCTACCCCGGGGGAGGTTTCACCCCCCCCCCCCCACCGAACTCTTTGTGACTTTTTTCGTTCACCATGGAAAACATGGTGAACATGATTGCCGACGGCCCCTTCGCCGTTGGCATGTTTATGAAGGAGGTATTTTCGGCGACGAATATCCCCCCTGTTCTTCTGTCTGGAGATCCCGCTGTTTTAGTCCTGCAGAGGCTTTCCCCGACTGAGTCGAGGATGCTCTGCAGGCAGCGTAATGTGGCACACCGAATCGTGTCTGCTGGTTCCATCAAGGTTGGACAGACCACCGTCCACCTTAGTTATGCTGAACCCGGATATTTACCAGTCTGCGTCCGGGGAGCATCGCCGCTGATGACTGAGAAATATCTCAGGGGCTTCATGTC
>JAHWFO010015411.1:1013589-1062433 GCA_023313115.1 Rhysida immarginata
CACGTCTCGAGATATCGACAGAGCTTGCAGCCGGCAAACGAGGGATCCACGCCGCCCGAAGAAAAGGAACACATCCTTCTGCAACCCGACCCGAGCCCTATCGGAAAACATAGGCTCCGCAGGTGCGCTCGGCGTAGAGATCTCGCGCTGCGAGTTGCGCATTGCTAAGCTAATTCCATGGGCAGGTAATATATTGTTTTATGGACTCGTAAGTCATAGAAACTATTTTCTCGGAATCGATTAGCTATTGATTTAACTATTGTCTCTCCACTATTATTACGCCATTTATCCATCGCTCCATTTATTTAAGTTATCACGATAATCCTTCTAGTTCTCAGTCAAGTTGTTGACCTCTTACTTGTTAAGGTGGAAATTTTATCTCGTATTAATGATAGTCGTACGATTCATTCCCTGTAGACAAATTCGACCTGAACAAGCAACGAGCAGCCGAGAAATCGAACTCCGTAAGTGACTTAGTTCGACCGAAGGATGCGACCGAATTTGATGCGACCCCTCTTTACTCGTCATCATTAGGCAGTTGGACCACAGGATTCAGAGGCAACGGATACACGAGAAGAACTTATGCTCAAGTTCTAAAATCATTCGCTCCGAAGATTTGAGCATCATCAATTTCCATTGTCTCATTAAACTGTATCTAATAATTTTGATTTATATTGATTAAACGTAACTTTATACCTACCTTACCGTCTCCTCCCTTCTCTTTCACATTACTCTGCGTTATCACAAATTTAACTAAGAAAAAGTCGTGAAAGTATACCAAGATTGAGTCGCGTAAACAAAAGCCCGATGCTGACGAGGAAAATGAATGCGATGCAGAGCTTGGCGAGGATGACCAGGACGACGCCAACAGTAATAATTATCGAAAGCGAGATTTATCGAGAATAATAAGGTGTAGAGATTATGAAATGGAAGATACGATGAATTATGTACGAGAGCTGGTTACCCTATTCTACCCTTTCAAAAATGAACTAGTTGATGTGTTGGATAGTATGAAATTTCAAGATATATTTGAAGAGCACAAGCTTAGCATACTGGCTAAGAAGCGTGAATATGAGAGTAATACCGATATTAGAGCGTTAATGGCAGAGCTACAAAAATTATTTGAACAAGAGGCTGAAGACAACTGCCGAGAAAACGAACGAGGTTCAAACACATTTATTTCAATATATGCCCAAAAACGACGATGACATACTGACTGATCCGTGTGGCGAAATTGCGGTAGTTAGAAAACGAGACAATATTATGTCGAAGGAGGCTTATTGTGAGTTGATGCGTAAAACAAATAAAGAACAGAGAGAACTAGTATTAGAATTCATTCATCGGTTGTATGCGGTAGACAGTGAACCTATACAGCAGACAGTGGCAAGACATTTGTATTGAAACTGATCATGGAGACTATCAATCGGTTTGTTCAAGAACACAATTGAATGCATAGGAATGCATTCGTTGCTTGCTCATCTACTAGTAAAGCAGCTTTAAATCTTAATGGCACGACAGTACATGCCGCACTTCGTATCAAGTGCAGTTTACCGGTGTCAAATGTGTAATAGTTGACGAAGTTATTATGTTTGGATCTGATATATTTCACAAAGTTAATGGTCGACTTCAAGAAATTAAGGGCGTATATTTGGCGGTGTAAACATAATATTTTGTGGAGACTTCAGACAACGGCCACCAGTAAACGCTAGACCAGTTTACAAAGGTAGCAGAGATTTTGTGTTTAGTGCGACTTTGTGGCAAAGTCTCGATTACTACAAGTTAGTTCAGGTGATGAGACAGAGCGATATTAAATTTTCAAGAATACTCACCAAGCTTGGCAATGGGCAAAAGTTTAATGAAGAATAGATGAAAAATATAAATGAAAGATCCGACGAGTGGTGTATGGAAAATGTGCCAGATGTAATAAGACTATACCCTATAAATTTGCACGTCGATGCCCATAATGATCGGAGCATTGCAAACCCAGACGCCGAAAATTTAGCAGACGATTCAATAACAGGCAATAAGAATAATGAATTAGTTGGTGCCAGAGACAAGTTGCATAAAATGAGTGTTGTAGAAACATCTGGTTTGCCATACTCAATTAAATTGAAATGCGGAATGCCATATATGATCACAACTAACATTGATGTACAGGATGGTTTGGTTAATGGAGCAATTGGCAAACTAAGGAAAATCGAGGCTGACTTTGACGACGACAATGGTTCGTTTACTAAAATTGTTCGCCTGTGGATTGAGTTTCCGATGGAAGAGATGGGTAAACTAGCGATAGTTAAATCGAGGCCATATGTGTTATCCAAATTGAGAGAATTTCAAAATAACTTGACTTGGACGCCAATACACAAACGGACTGCCAATATTGCATTGGGTGGATCTGTTAAATATAAACGCAGACAATTCCCGTTAATACCAGCCGGGGCAATCACAGTTCACAAATCACAAGGAGCAACATTTGATGAAATTGTTTACAACTACGACAAAAGTCAGCAGAATCAGTTGGTGTATGTGGGACTAAGTAGAGTAAAAACTATTGATGGGTTATACATCACAAATGAAAAGAACGATTTCAATTTTCATCATGGCAAGGGAACCACAGCTCCCACCATCAAAGAGATAACAGACGAATATCCCAGATTAGAAAATCATAAACTTAAAACCCTTATCGATCAAGTTAGAAAATTTACGACTACCAACGACGCAGGAGACCAGGTTACAATAATTGTTGCAAATTTAAATGTTCATAGTTGCATTGCACATCACCTAGACGTCGAGACAGATGATATATTATCAAAGTTGGATTTTCTTGCATTGAGTGAAACTTGGATGTACGAGGACAAACCGATTAAGATACAAGGGTTCCAATTTAAATCATTCATGAACAATACTCTTCGATCTAAGACAGCAAATGGGCAGCGTAAAACGAGTGGTGTGGCAATTTATAGAAATTTAAATAGTGTAGCAGACTGTAAACCTGTCGAGCATCACATAAATGCAAGACTGAGAATGATTGACTATGGAGTTAGCGATTTATGTTTAGTGAACGTTACCTTAAGTGGTTCTTCAAAATTTACATTGGGCTCGATAGATGTACATTCAAATACCAAGTTTACATTTACAAATATTCTTGTTTTCTGGATTAAAGAAATACACCGACAGCTGCAAGCAAATATATGCCGAGTTTGAGGTGGATGCGAATATGCCTATGATATTGATTGGCGAATTTAATATGGATGCCAAACGAAACGAAAGAGCATGTGAATTTATGAAACCATTTTAATTTAGACATAGTCCTGACTAACTATCCAAGTACACTGGGAAATACTTTGTCACGTGTAATAATTAGTAATTGAGTATGCGCAGTGGAAAGATAAATCACATGAACAGGTAACGGTAATGGGTAAACAAATCACAAGTTTTATTGTAATATTGATAGGATAACTCATATTGAAAACTTAAATGTAAAGCCTTATCTTAGGTCAAAAATAAACACAGAATAAGCACCAAGTCAAACAAATTCAAAAGCTTAATTCTAGGCTTAGATTTAGAATTCATAAAAATTCAACAGCAACTAAATAAGGTTCAAGCCAAACACTAGAGTTCATAAATATGAAGCACCTACTAAACATCGTTTAAATCAAACACCTTGTTTACAAAAGGAATAGTAATCGTGGCTTTCAAAAATCTGCTAATCAAATAAATTACCCAATATGATTTAGCAATATAACGGTATACAGTCATTACGTATCAAGACTAACATGTACACAACTCGTGAAGCAATAATTTTGACCGACACATCTAACAATAGTCCAAGTCCAGGCATAATAAGTCACCGTCACAAAGTTTTGCCCTACTATTGTCACAATTAAAGCAGATAATCAAATTACTGTTCCGAAAATTATTAAGATCGATCCAGGTAAGTTCTAATCTTGACACACGCAAAAAGCGTTCACATAGACAATAGCATTAACATTTCAAATCAAAGTCTTAAACGAGCTAGTCAAAGTCCTAATTGTAAGGTTACAGGAGACGACCAACTAAATTACAAATTCTTACAGCTAGAAATATTTATCCGGAATGAAGCACAAAAATTACATGCACTTATTAGCACGATATATTTTTACACGCAAAACTATAACTGAATCATAGAGATACATTATACTCTCCGTCGCACATATTTTCTTTCTTTATCTGAATCTTACGTTTGCTTCGATGAATTAAAAAGGAACACAAACTATATCGTAATTTCCTAGCTCCCGTAAACGTTCCTCGTTTACCACTTCCGACGAGCTTACGATTAGCACTACACACAAAAAAAACAAACAAAGGGAACTTAGATTAAATACATGTACCCTTTCCAGATAACAAAAAATCGTTGTCGGTATCTCAGCCGCACAGAAGAACGGGAACTTATCTTATCTTATCTTATAAGTGGGCTGTCAGTCAACAGCCAGAAGGCAGTTGACCGCAAAGGCACTGATTCCTCTAAGGAATATTGCGCCAAACCCAAAGTAGAACTAAGATCACCTAAAGGTAGCCGGACAGACTTAAAAAGCGAGTCAGGCTACCCACGGGGTCCAAGTGGATATCTTCAAGAAGGGTAAAACCAACCGTGAAGTGGCGAAGATGTGTCAGAGCGACACAATCAAAAAGAATGTGGTAGGCTGTTTCATCTGCCAAACCACATTTCGAACATAGTGGTTCTTCCCGAAGGATTCCTATTCTATGTAGATGTTTACGGAGTAGATCATGACCTGTAAGAAAGCCAATGATGATCCGTATTTTGTTTCTTTTAAGTTGTAGAATGCCTGACGTTAGACTAAGAGAGGATCTCTTAATCATGAGTCTGGCATGTGTTTGATCAGTGGTGTGATCCCACCTATCCATCATTACTTGATGAGAGATGATATTTATCTCTCTAACTGCAGTTTGTTTAGAAATACCGCAGAAAGGTTCAGGGCCAGTAAAAGTAAACTTGGCACCCTGTTTGGCTAGAGTATCAGCCACTTCATTACCAACAACACCTTTGTGTCCAGGAACCCATCTCAAGGTAACACTGTTGTGTGAAGAAAGGTCCTGTAGGAGTTGTCGACATTCCAATATAAGTTTGGAATTGACCCTGTAGGACTTGATAGCCTTAAGGGCCGCTTGACTGTCGCTAAGTATAAAAATACGGCGATGTACATAGAGTTTATTCATGCACATCTGCAGACAGTAAATAATGGCCAGTAATTCAGCCTGAAAGACAGTTACCCAAGAACCCAATCGACGAAAACGGAGGGTTTTGGGACTGCCACAATAAACGCCCAGGCCCGAAAGGCCATGATGACGAGAACGGGAACTTTAAGTTTAACTTCAAACACAAATTCATTGATAAGATTTAGGGCGAATCACATAGATAAAACCGGAGCTACGGTCTACGTACGCCGTAAGACCGAACGGCCACAAGCCTTGCAGGCTAGAACTCAGATACATTCAGAATAGTACAGTCATCAAAGGGAAATAATCCACACTTGAATTTTATTCTAAGTTTTACTGTTTCAATATTAATTTATTTTTAATAATTTAATATTACATTTAGAGTTAACATTATTAAGACTATTAAATTTAAATAATTATAATTAAAAAAACTATTAAAACAACACATTAGCATGAAATGTAATATTAAGTATTAAACTCGTGTGGATTTCCTTTGGTAGACTGTACAATTCTGCAAAATACGCTCTCGCCTCCTTAGCATGAATTGGGCGCTTACCATGTGCCGTATTTGAAGAACCTCAATGCCGGCGAATAGAGCTGGTTGCCGTATCCACTTCTACCGCTCCGTTGTTCGCTCCGCCACGCAGTTGCTCGTCAACGTTGAAGGCTTCGTTATACAGTAAAACCCCGTTACAACGTACCTCACTTTAACGTACATTTTAGAATAACGTACAAATTTCAAATCCCCGTCCCAAACGTAGGTATTTTAATGCTAAAAAGTTTCAGAATAACGTACCTCACTTTAACGTACATTTCAGAATAACGTACTAATTTTACATCCCCTTGGTTATATTATCCCTTCAGTACAACGTGCATCGTTCACATGTCTTGCACTGATTGGTCAATGCAGCCCATGCAAAAGTTGCAAATGGGCCAATGGGCTAATTAAGCCGAGTTCACATTTCATTGCTTGGTCAGTATAGCATATATAAACCCGGAAATCTCTGCATGCTACTCAGTCTAGCATGTTCGATTGTCGATTGTCGCATACACCTCTGCTGAGTTAACGGATTCAGAGATTCTGGAGATGGGACAAAAGCAAAATTAAATTCATAGCGATCAGGAAGACGAAGATGAAAATGGCCATTTAGAACCAGAGGTAACGCCCGTCTCAACTTTGGTAGCAATGGAGGCTATAAAAAGCTTACGAAACTATTTTGCACAGCATAGCGGTGGACCAGAAACATTTAACTTCACAATGTCAGATATGGAGGAATTTGGGGGGAAGTTATAGATATAAGCAGACGGCCATTACAGATTTTTTTTAAAAAATTAATGTAATACTACATATTGTATATGCTATAGTGTATTTGTATTGAATAAAATAAAATGCATTCATGTGTTCTTATGTTTTTCTATGAATATATGCATTTTTCACAAGCCCCCTCTCCCCCCCCCCAGTTTCAGTATAACGTACACCTCAGAATAACGTACAAATTTCCAGGTCCCTTGAAGTACGTTGTAACGGGGTTTTACTGTAGCAAGGCCTCCACTCCGGTCTGGAACTTTCTCGCCGGGGATCGTAGTCGATAACTCGGCCGCTGAATCTCGCATCTCAGGCGTCGTGGCTATTTCTCCAGCTGTTCCTATCGTTAGTAGAGTTCTCCCCCTTCGGGATCCAGCTGCCTGCCTCGGACGAGATTTTCCAGCTCTTTCTTCGTTGCATTCTCCATAACGTCTCCCTTTCTCTCCGCATTCCGCCTTTCCACGTTGAATCCTGCGCTCCTGCTTCTGATTGGTTCCCGAGTGTCGCATCGGTTGACGTTTTTGCTGTCGTCTCTCTCCCTTTCTCTCATTGCCCGATTTCGTACGATGAAAAATACGTGTTCGGTAGCGACGGCTGACGCCACCGGAATTCGCGGTGTTAATTGAATTCCGTGACGTACTTACATTGATCTGTCATTTACTGGAAATATAACTCCAAAACTTTTGTCATCTGTTTGTTACTTTTCATATCATAGACCCATTCTTCACAAAATTGTAATGTAATTGAATATAGTAACTTTTTTTTTAATTTTGTTCTGTTTTTCGCCAAAAAATACACACTAACGGTAACCAATAATAACATACAGTAGTAGTTCTACGCCTTAAAAACCCGCGGCTTTGGAAGTCACCAGAGCCTCCGTCAATTTTTTTTCAACTTAAGATGTTTCTCTAAAATTTGACTTTCAAAAACTTTTGTAAAAGCAGTTAAGTACGTGAGTATTTTGTATAACATTAGGTACGTTCAATTTCCCGAAGAAAAGCTGCTTTTCTCCATAAGCTGCTTTATGGAGACCGGAAGTGACTTAAAACGTCAGCAAACTGATAAGCAGATTGAGAAAAGCAAGTCCAGAGTCGCTTTTTGGGCTTTTGCTTTTGCTCTTGTGAAACCGACGCTGACGAAAAGAAAACAAAATGGCTACCTGCAGCCAGCCGAAGCGGAGGAGATTAAACATGAAAATTTGGACCGTTTCAGAAGAAAAAGTGATGTAGTACTAAATCAAAACATTTTTGTCGAAAGGTTTTCTTCTTACTATTCTCCATTTTGTCAACAACTGATGAGGACTGATGAGTCTCATTACCCACAATCCCTTCCTATTCCCTTTAATTCATCTCCTAAAAGTAACTTTCATAAGCCGAATGTTCAAACATAAGTCAGAAAATTAGCTTTTCCTAAAAGCCAGAAAAGCAAAATTCACTTATTGGAAGGGGAAATTGAACGCACCTATTATTTCATTCTTCCAGTGGATGTCATGAGTCTTTAGCAAGCGAGTGAAGCAGCGAAGTGATCGAACGGGCAGCACATGCTTTGTGGTTACTTCACGCAAAGAAGCGTCGTTCTATTGGTTGCTTTTGAAGTATATTGCTTATTGTTGCTACAAAAAGAAATTCGTCAACCGTACATCAATGGAAGCAGCCATTTTCTCAACTCCAGCGGCGCATGCGCGCTGGAGACATGCAAAACCCGGACGTTCAAATGGAATGGAAATAATTTTGCATCCAAATAGGCATTCCTTTACAATCTACCCTCGTAAGTGCCTATGGGTCTAATAAATCAATTGTTCCATTTTGGATGATATCCGTCATATTAGTGAAAAACTGATCAATTTGTAACGTTTAATAAAGAATGTTATTTTGATTTAACTATAATCGATAATGGTGGTCCTACATCTAAAATAACGATGGCGTTGCGATTCCCGCAATAACCCTATATCTTTAATATTTAATAGAATGAATGAAAAACAATATAATACTCGATAAACATAGAGTCAAAAACAACTCACAGTAATGTTTATTAATTAATTAAGTTGAATTATTATAAACATATATAAATATATATATATTTTTTGTTTGATTTAATGATTTGGTATAAGATGAAAGGTTACAAGAACTCTGTTCCGAAAAACGTAACCAAAGTTACAAGAACTCTGTTCCGAAGAACGTAACCAAAGTTACAACATTTCTATCCCGAAGGACGTAACCAATACAAAAAAACTTACACAAAATAATACCGCTCAAAGCAAACATCCAGAATGCTGTATTCTTGACCCAAAAACCAATGTACATAACTAAAGTACACTGTTATACTACACAAGTACAACCAAAATCAAAATGAATATAACAAGTGTGTTCAATAAAATCGTAATGACACGAAAAAGAACACATACTAAATACATTGCACGAGGCAAAATAATCTGAGGCCAACAAAACCGATAACAGTTTTGAAACAAATGAAATTGATGGCCTGCTCAATGGAAAAGAAAATTAAGTTTTTCCATATAAAGGTTGAGTAAGGAAAAATTTCTGATGCAACCAGATCCAAACTCAAATCTGAGATTTAAGAATTCCAATGTCAAAATCTCGACAATCAGCATTCAACTCATAATATAATAAAATGAAAATGATGCTTTGCAGAAAATAAAAAAATTGACAACACGTCGGCGGCAGCAACAAGATGGACATTGTCATACCAGAAAAGCCTTGAAAGCAAGATAATATAAAATAAAAAATTCGAATACAAATTATCAGGAAAAATGCAACAATATAGATGCTTGATTAGCAACGAAAGGAGTATAAAAAGAAACAATCCAAATGTTTCAAGACATCAGAAAATGCTTCAGAGCTGGTGAATAAATGACATCAAAGTTCAATACGCACAGGAACAAGGACAAATTCCAGGGGTAAAATGGCTATGTCCATGATGACCGAGTGTAGTTGGCCCAAAATGGTGAAGTTGAAGGAGCGATCAGAACTGGCTGCAGACCAACGATGGAGTGAAGAAAACATCCGACGGCAGTCAGAACGAAAACCTTTACAACAAACACGCGTTTAACAAACACGAGGAAACAATAGTCATTGACAGCATACAGTAATTACACAAGCTGGAATTCAAAGAATGCTGCAAAAGCATTTACAAATTTTCAAGTGAATTAAATAAAAACAGGGCAAAATAAAGAACATGTGGTGTGCAAATATTAACAAATAATAAGTTTATACTACACCATTGTCTTAATTTCTCGAGCGCAATATTAAGAGCTGAGAGCAAGAGCGAAATATTATGATCAGATAACAATAAGGAAATATCATCTGCATATAAAATTGGTTTAAGAGTCGTAAAAATAGCAGGTAGATCGTTCAAAAATAAATTAAAAAGCAGGGGAGAAAGAATCGACCCCTGCGGGACCCCATAATTTCTAATAAGAGTGGTCGAGTTTTCCCTAAGGTGGGAAAGATAGTATCTGCGATTAAATAGTAGGTTGGAAAGCCAGGATAGAGGCAAACCACGAATTCCGTAGAAGGCGTTAAGTTTGTACAATAACAGATGGACAGGAACTGTATCAAAGGCTTTAGAAAAATCAATAAAGATAGAAGAGACATATTTGTACATAGCCATCTCGGAGGAAAGGAATTCGAGTAAGTCATGACAAGCTGTTTCAACACTCCGATAAGGGGTGAACCCGTGCTGACATAAATTAAGAAAATTATGTTCGTAGATAAAATAAGAAAACCTAATAAAGAAAAGCTTTTCAAATATTTTAGAAAATATCGGTAAGGCAGTAATGGGGCGATAATTCTCAAATTGACTGGGGTCACCTTTCTTATAAACAGGAACCACACGTCATATCTTCAAGTCCTGGGGATAAACTCCAGTACTGATAGAAGAATTAAAAATAATAGTTAAGGGATAAGCAATGATATGTTTCAACGCAATAATAATGTCAGACCGAAACCCAAGGGGGTCCGGGACAGGAGAAGATTTTAATTGTCCAATGATGTCACAAACCTCTTCATTAGTAGTGGGAGTAATGAAGAAACTAGAAGATGAACTCGGCGCTTGAAATGGATAGTCAATATTAGATAGGGAAGGGGTATCAGGAGAAGGAGGCAAAAGAACATGAAGAAATTCAGTCAATGAAGAAGAAGAGACCTTATCTGGTTGCGGAAAAGGAGAACGCGGTAATTTGGGACCATGAGCTAAATCTGTTAGTAAACACCATTTTTCTTTATTGGATTGAAGACGTGAAAATAGAGATTCAAAGTATGACTGTTTGGAATTGTTAATTGTAGTTTTCACATAATTAGAGAAATATTTAAATTTATTAAGCCATTTGAGGGATGGGCTTCGACGAAATTTTCTATAATAAGCATTCTTTTTTTTAATAAGCAAAAGTATAGCAGGAGTTATCCAAGGCTTTCGAGCTTTAGTATTGCAAGAATCGCAAGAACGGGATTTTAAAGGAAAGTATCGATCATAGCCGAATTGGAAATGAGAAAGAAAAGATGCATATAATAGATTAGTATCAGTAGGGTTAGAGAGAAGAGAGTTCCAATCAGTCAGAGCAAGATAAGATTGCAAAACTGTAAGTCGGTTGGGAGTAATTAATCTTGAGCGAAAACAAGAATTACGTGAAATAGTAGGAGTGTCTAAGTTAAAGATAGTGACCATCGGAAAATGATCAGTAATCGCTAAATCGAGAAAATTACTGAGAAGAATGGAGCTAGAATTAGAAAAACAAGAATCAATAGCTGAATAAGAGTTGTAATGAAGAGAATAATGCGAAAAAGAAAATGTAGTAGGTAAAAGCCCAGAACGGAAAATAGGATCCAAAAAGAGATTTACAGAAGAAGAAGGCTTGCTTAGGTCAATATTAAAATCACCCACTAAGATAACAGTTTTACCAGAGGTTTGAAGATCGATTAATACTGATGAAAGAAACGAACATAAAGAAGATAAATTTCCAGATGGAGCGCGATATATTGATAATATAATTAGATTGTTGTTAATTATAAGCGTTAAGGCCTCATAATCGGGTGTAACTAAAGTATAATCAGAGGAAGTAAGAAAGAAAAGTGAGTGTAAAAGATAGACACAAATGCCTCCACCACGCTTATTGGCGCGGCTGACAGAGACAGCCTGATAACCGGGAATAGTAGGAATATCACTGGAATCATAAGTTCAACTCTCCGTAAATATAAGAATTTTTGGTTTTATCGCAAGGGTCTTGAGATTAACTAACGTACAAGTTAAATTAGTGTTAATACTGCGGATATTTGAATAAAAAATAGAAAAATACCTATTAAATTGGTTACCGCATATATCAGTAATTTGAGAATTAATATTCTCGATAGAGATCGGGGGAGGAAAGTCTTTTGTATGAATGTAAGACGTAGCCAAATAAAAAAATTTGAGAAAAATGAAGAAAAGAAAAAAGAAAAAATAGAAAAAAATAAAATAAGTAAAAAATAGTAAAGAAAAAGAATGGAGAGCAAAACTAAATTGACTAAATAAAAAATTAAATTAAACCAAAGATACATAAACTATATATAAACTACAAATAAACAATCACTTAGAAATAATAAACTTAATAAAATTATCAAAAAAATTCATACATATATAAAAAAATAAAAAATATAAATTAAAATAAATGAACAAACGAAATTACTAAAAGGAACAATTTAGGATAACGAGCAAATAAACAGGTATTTAATAGTAACAGAGAATATCATGTCATAACCATTTCGTAACAAGATAATCAAACCCAAACAAAGGATTAGGACACAAGATTAAAATCTTTAGCGGAATTAAGGCGTAAAGCTTTACCTAGAGAGTTCTTGACGTATATATAACCGCCGAAGCTCCTTGCATTCCGAATTCCAAACTTAGACTTAGCTTCGCGCAGTAACTGGTAACGCGAGGCTCTTAGATCTTCAACAATTAAAAAAGGAGTACCACGAAGCCGGTGATGGTTCTTAATAACAAGATCACGATGGGAAGATGACATTAACTGCAAAATAACTGGCCGATGAGACGAGGAGGTTCGGTGACCAAGACGATGGACGGACACGAAATCTGTTGGCTTGGTAGGAACCAAAAGTTTCGTATTAAATAGATCTGCAATAATGTCGTGAATCTTCTAAGCTGGCGATTCTGGTACTCCAAAGATACGGAGGTTGAAGAGCCGAGAGTGCTGTTCCAAGTTATCTAGCTGCAGAAAGGCCTCGTCCAAACGGGAAACACCCCCACGGAATAAATCAGCCTCAATCGTATCCAATTTAGTTTGCATTGAGTTATACTGCTGTTGTAGAGTGTTCAATTTGGAAGAGGTGGACTCCACTTGCTCCAATAGGGAAGTTAATTTTGTTGTCAAATCAGCAAGTTTTGACTCAAGCGATTCCAGAATTTTTGATGAAATAACAGGAATTATTGATTCAACTAAAGCAGGATTATTGAAAAAAGCAATACTTGTTTTTTCTAACATTGGCATAATGGAGTCATCGAATGGAAGTTTTGATGGAGAGTCACCAAAAGAACGAAGAGGAGCTGGTTTAGTCGTAGTATTTTTATTATTATCTCGAGGCATCGTAATAAATGTTGATAAAAAAAAAACACAGAGAAAAATTTCACAGTTGAAAGAACAATAGGAATAGTCTACCCAGTGAGGAAATGTTACCTTGGATGGTAATGGAACAGTCCAACGAACATGTAGCAACGACAAAATAAAAAATTACTTCCTAATCCTTCAATTTCCTTTATAAAAACAAAAATATAGATTCATTTCAGGAACTAAAATGTTGGTGATTCATCAGTTAGACATATCAGAATAAATTATTGGTATCTCATCAATTAGTCACATCAGTATTTGCTCTCCATTTAACTAGTTTACAGAGAGCTCATGAGTGTACGTCTGCACTGGTCGCCATCTTAGATACTATTTGGAGAAACTATTTTTTTTTGGAATGGTAGCTAGAAACCTTCCGGCAAAATTTCAAAGAATTGCGTTCATTGGGGGTGGAGTCCAGCGATTGAACGTGCAGTTCCTTTCTTCCCCCCTGGATGGGCAGGGGGTCCAAATTTCGAAAAACCCCATCTTAGCAAGGCCCTATGATCTCAGCGAGTTTTGAATTGGTGGCTTCAGTAGATTTTGCTGTGTATTGATGAGTCAGTTAGCCAACTTCTTTATATACAGAGTGATTCTAAACGGGTGAAATTCAGAGGAAAAAAGTCTAGTCGCTTTATTCGACCTGAGGCTCCGTTAAAAAGTTATAACGCTTTAAAGTTTCGTGACGTCACTCCCGTTTCAATCAAAAAATATTTTTTAACATACTTTAATTTCCAGTTTTAAATGTCCTATAAATAAAAACTATTTCAAAGTACATTTTATAGCATACAGGAAAAGATAGTCTGTTAAATTAGCAAATGTTATGTAAAATGAAACGTAATAACTTTCAAATTCATCCTTCATATTCGAACGCAAACCGTTTCGCTATAATTTAAAATTTTTTCGAATTTAAAAGTTTTTCGCTATAATTGTTATAAAATCAAGAAAAGCTTGCTTATTAAATTATAAATCAATTATTACACTGAAACGTAAGCATGTTCGAACATAAATTTCGAATGCTTGGTTCGTACTTTCACAAACCGGAAGTGACGTCACGAAACTTTAAAGCGCTATAACTTTTTAACGGAGCCTCGGATCGAAAAACGCGACTAGACTGTTTTACTCAGAATTTCACCCTGTACCTGCCTTTTCATTTTAGCACGACCTTTTAGAATCACCTTGTATATATAAAGATTTTGTTCAAACGGTTTAATATTTAATATTCTCTTATAATTTGTTCAGGACTGTACTTTTTTGAAAACTATTGTGTTGAACGTGAGAACAAGAGAACCAGGAAAAATACCTTGTCTGTATTTGTTAATAGAATTGTAATAAATCGAGCTGTTCAAGGGAGAAGAGATAAAAGGTTTTATTCATTTTTACTTACTGAGACAAAAGAAGAAGAATGGATGATTACTAAAAAGGCAACAACAAAACAGCGGCATCACCACCGCGTGTATAGTTAACAATAAAAAATCTTAATGCTATCTATCAACAATGGTCTGATAACATTTTGAACATAATTCTCAAGATGAATAAAGCAAATATTCACAAATTTCCCCCATTTTCTGAATTCATCTTGAGACTTAGAAATTTTACATATTTAGAATGCATTATCTTCTGCAAACCTTTAGTAAATAGATCGGCAACATTTTCTTTAGACGAAATGTAAGATAATGACATTATATCGTTTTCAATAAATTGACGTACAAAATGGTATGAAATATCAATATGCTTAGTTTTTGTATTTTCCACCTCATTATTAGAAAACATAATAGTTGACTTGTTATCACATAACACTATAAAAGGTTTGGGAAAAATTGACTTAATTGCAATTCAGAAATAAACATCGCAAACCATTTAACTTCTTTAGCTGCATTGGCCTAAGCAACATACTCCGCTTCCATAGTGGATGTTGTTACACATTTCTGTTTTGATGATTTCCAAATAATAGCGTTATTACCAATCATCACACATAGCCCAGAAAGAGAATGACGGTCATCGATGTTACCCGCCCAATCGGCATCTGAGAAAAATCTTAAATTAATAGGACCCTTAGAATAATATAAGGAATAATCAATAGTGCCCTGTAAATACCGAAGCACACGCTTCGCTGCTGTCCAGTGTTTCTGCCCTGGATTGGAAGAAAATTGCGCCAGTTTATTAACTGTATACAAAATACGTGGCCTGGATTTAGGCTCAAAGACATTAGTTAGAGTATCCCACGCTTCTTTAGGGGAAGTACAATCAACGATATGGATTTGTTGATCTGGATTAATCCCCAAAGCTTTATCTCTTTTGGTTTGGAAACTTGCCTGTTGACTGGCTGTTGCATCAGCACTTAACACAGCACTTCCATCGACATATGACCAAAATTTTTGTGGTGTATATACGAAACAGAGTTTTACATTCCACTACAAATGAAATTCCAGAAGGCATATGGGTCAAAAGAAAACTAAGTGTTCGTCATCTTCGGGCTTATGGTTGTTTGGCGTATGTACACATTCCGGCGGAACGGAGAAAGAAGCTAGATGATCGAGCTTATCCCGCCATTTTAGTCGGCTACTCCTCCCAGACTAAGGGGTATAGACTATGGTGTCCGAAGCTCCAAGACGTTGTACAGAGCAAACACGTGAAGTTTGATGAAACTAAACTTGGATCTGAATGGACTCAAGAAGTTGAGATGGAACCATTTAGATTCAATCGCATATGGATAGACTATTCCGAAAATAGTCGTCCGTCTGAGGGCGCTACCATTCCGGAGAAGACATCACCTCCAATCATATCAGAGAGTGATGACAGTTCATCAGTTGCTGATGTCCTAGATGATGGCCGGGTCGATACTGTTGTCACTTCCACGGAATCCATTGAACGACGCAAAAGAGGTCGACCACGAAAAACCAAAATAGTGCGAAACCCCTACGGAAGGGCTGGTAAGCCCAAGGAACCAATTCAGCTCAACGTAGTGGAAGTCATCGAACCCGAGACTTATGAAGATGCACTAGCTTCCCCACAAGCCCACAAATGGAAGGAAGCAGTAGATGAAGAATTGGACTGTCACCGCAAGCTTGGTACTTGGACAGACGTAGACCTACCGCCAGGAAAAAGATGCATAGGTTGTCGTTGGGTATTTCGTGTTAAGAAAGACGCTGCAGGTAATGTTTATCGTTATCGAGCTCGACTTGTTGCGCAAGGTTTTTCACAGAAACCAAATGATTATGAAAAAACTTATGCACCTGTTGCCAATATAAATGTTTTTCGCATACTATTAGCCTTAAGTGTTCTTTTAAATTGGCACACTCGTCATTTTGACATAAAATGTGCTTACTTGAACAGTGAACTTAAAGAAGAAATTTACATGAACATTCCGCCAGGCTGTGAAAAATGTCATGGGAATGCTGTCCGTTTGCAAAAATCTATTTATGGGTTAAAACAATCAGGTTATAATTGGCATTCAACCCTCAATGAATATTTAATTCAAATTGGTTTTAAACGATTGTTGTCATCAACTTGTGTTTATAGCTTGAATGCATCAACCATAGTAGTAATATATGTTGATGATATTGCCATTTTTACTGATAAGGAGTCAACGATTCAATGGTTCTATAAAATGTTGAATGATAAATTTGAAGTTAAAGATCTTGGTCACATTACTTATTTGTTAGGTATGAAAGTATTTAAAGATACTGATGGTAATTTATTTCTCAACCAATCCACATACATTAAGTCTACTCTAAAACGTTTTGGTATGTGGGATTGTAAATCGTCTGCTACCCCATTGGAACCAGGATTAGTGTTGTCACGAAGAGATTGTCCTATAACATCCGGTGACATAGAAGATATGAAAAAAATTCCTTATCGGGAACTTATTGGCTCATTAATGTTTTTAGCTTTGTCTACCAGAACTGATATCCTGTATGCAGTAATGGCTTCAGCCCAAAATTTTTGTGGTAGTTTAGCTGAATGAAGAGATGCTCGTGCTAGATCAAGCAAAGTCCTATTGGTTCGCTCCGCGATTCCGTTCATCTGAGGAGTACTGACGTTTGTGCGTTCGTGCACAATCCCCAGTTGCTCGAAGAGTTGGGATAGAGTTTTGTTACAATACTCCAAACCGTTGTCAGTTCGAAATCGTTTACATTTTTTCTCTTTACTTCGCTCAGACTTGGCGATGTATTTTTTTACACAATCAACTGCTTCTGCTTTATTTCTAATACAATAGACAGTAATCTTCCTGGAAAAATCATTTATGAAGGTTATAAAATATCTAGAACCTCCATCTGATAATACTGGCATCGGTCCACAAACGTCGGAATGGGTCAGCTCTAAAATATCACTGGATTGTCTATTTCTGAGCCTTTTACATGGAGCTTTAGTAGATTTACCAATTTCACAATCTTCACATACGCTAGTTGTTTGAATTTTGCCTTCTAAACCTTGTACAAGTTCCTTTTTAGCCATTGCTTGAAGAGTCTGATAGTTGACGTGGCAGAAACGTTTATGCCATAAATCATTATCAACAACAGTTGTTTCTTGCACTTCACAGTCCATAGCCGAGTTAACCACTACATTACCTTGGACAACGTAGAGGTTGTTTTCTCTGTGAGCTTCGACAATTGTCTTACTGCGATGATCAGCCTTGATCTTTGCCACTCCATCTTGAAAGGTGACTATCTTTCCTTTTTCTACAATTCTAGCAACTGATAATAGATTACGACGTACGTTAGGAACGTAGTACACATCTTTTACAGTTAACTGATTCACTTCGTGACCAACTTGAAATTCCATTTCAATTTCTCCAATACCTTCTGCTCTCAACCGCTCATTAAAATTTGCTGATCCATCAGCCGTTTGAATGGATTCACTCGAAATTGTTCGAAATGTGTGGAACCACTGGCGGCAATTTGATACATGGTGTGTAGCACCACTGTCTAGAATACACTTATCTTTTTCACAATTTGTCAAGTTGAAAGAAAAAAGAAGTGAGCCTTTACCTTTAGACGATTCCTTTCCCTTTGACGTCTCTTTGTTTTTGGCTGATTTAGGCAAAACATCAATTTTTGGACACTTATTAGCATAATGCACACGCTCACTACATCTGAAACACCGAACATTTTTCTTATCACGAGTTGCACGTGGTTTTATCACATGAAAAGCTTCTTTTTGGGGAATGTCCTGTTTCATAGAGCGTCTTTCAAATTCCGTCAGAAGAACCTTTTTAATTTCCAAGGACGTGAACTTGGAATCGTCAACGTTGGCTAGAGTCATGACGATACTTTCATAAAGTTCAGGCAATCCGGACAGCATGGCATAGGCTAATTACTCGTCTGGTACTTCTTTTCCAGCATCTTTAAGCAAATCACTACATATTTTTAAACGACTGAGATAAGAAGACATACTTTCATTTTCCTCAAGTCGGATGGAGATGAATTGCTTCTTCAGTTGCAAAATACGTGGCCTGGATTTAGGCTCAAAGACATTAGTTAGAGTATCCCACGCTTCTTTAGGGGAAGTACAATCAACGATATGGATTTGTTGATCTGGATTAATCCCCAATGCTAATGTTGCAAAAGCTTTATCTCTTTTGGTTTGGAAACTTGCCTGTTGACTGGCTGTTGCATCAGCACTTAACACAGCACTTCCATCGACATATGACCAAAGTTCCATGTCGATCAGCAACATCCGCATATTGAACTTCCAAGTTCTATAGTTGTTTTCTCCCAGCTTTTCGAACTCCATACATGGTTGCATAGAAGCCATCTTGGTAGCGGCCCAAGCTAAATACGTTCGAAAACAAGTCCTGTTAGGTTTAAATGAACAACTCTACCTTAGCTTGCGCAGTGGAAGCGTGCTGGGCCCATAACCATGTTAATAGAATTGTAATAAATCGAGCTGTTCAAGGGAGAAGAGATAAAAGGTTTTATTCATTTTTACTTACTGAGACAAAAGAAGAAGAATGGATGATTACTAAAAAGGCAACAACAAAACAGCGGCATCACCACCGCGTGTATAGTTAACAATAAAAAATCTTAATGCTATCTATCAACAATGGTCTGATAACATTTTGAACATAATTCTCAAGATGAATAAAGCAAATATTCACAGTATTCAAACTCAACTTAAAGCATAGCTTATAAACCTTTATACTGGGTAGAGTCACATTATTAATGGCGCCGCGCCCCGCGCTACGTTTGTCTTTGGGGTTGCCCAGCCGAGGAACTATGTCACGTGTTTTCTTTTTGTACCATTTTCAATTATCCTGTATAATTTTCTGGAGAGAGAAACCAAATTTTTCATTAAAAAGGTGAAAGGAATAAAATGGTAAAAATTGAAAAAATATAACTTCAACAGAACCTGCGATAAAGAGAAAAATCAATGCATTGTGACACGCGAAGTACACGCAGAAAATATAAAATTTGATTTTCTTTTATAAATAAAGTTTCACTTGAAATGAATGATCATAAAAAATTGTCTAATTAAAAATTTCCTCGCCATCGAAAGGATACGTTTTTCTTGAGAAAAAGAGCTAAACCAAGCTTGATTCCTTACAGTCGTTACCAGGTTTCAACATCGATTTCTTACAAGGGGAGGACACAACCTCTCTCCCACCGATTTCAATGGGATTAACATACAGGTTGGGCGCCATTTAAAAATAACTCGTTTAAAAGTGTTTAGGTCAACACCTCTTCGGTTTTTAAAAACGCGACGTCAAATTATAACCTAATAAAGAGTGACGTCAAGCATTGTAGTCAATATACCTAAAATGTTTGCACTGATTTCACCAGAATTGGTAGCGAAATTGTTAAAGCGCTTGCCTGGGCAGCGAAAATTGCGAGTTCGAATCTCTCGTCTTACGTGCCTGTCTTTTATTTTTTCAAGTGAATAAATTAATATATTAATAAGAATGCGGTAGAATCCCGATCATGCGGGCGAATTATGACCATTTGTTTGTCCGGAAAATTGAAAATCCGGATAATCGATCGCATAAGAAAAATGACGATTTCACAATAAAAAACCTAAAGTAAAAGTATTTTCTTTACAGTATTTTTCAATAGACATTTGGCGTAAACAAAATCTTCTCTTCATTGCAGCTAAATACCTGATCCTTTTTTTCAGTTGCAGCAATGGTAATTGTATATTATCACATTCTGGTTGTCTTTCAAGCAATTGAATGCCTTTCCAGGGCTTGATAGGCTTCTGCATGAGAGGGTCCTGAATCCTTTTCTGCACCTTCATATTTGTCTTCATTTTCATCTTTATCAAATGACTGTGTTAAATTTTCCAGGATTTCTTCATCCGTCATAATTTGGAAGCATTGATCATTGATGTCACTATTTTTCCACTCGTCCATGTTTTCATCATCACAGTCTTCGCATATTTGAAGACGATTCATCATTTACTTTTTCATCTAAAGAAGTCTCTTGGCCTTGTTTTAATATTTTATTCCAAGCCTTCATTAAAGTTTACTTTCTATGGAATTCCACGCTTCTACTAACATGTAACAAGTCTTAAATTAATTTGCTTAAAAAAAGTCAAAACTGTTTCTATGTCGCTATCGTCTGCTGAAAAAAGTCGATGTAACAGTTGCTTACAGTATAGGCGTTTTAATTTTTCGATGATGCTTTGATCCAAAGGTTGTATTATGGATGTTACATTAAAACTTTTTCTACAACCATTCCGATTTCCCTTTCCAACAATTCTGCTGAAGGATGTGTTGGAGCATTATCCAACAACAGTAGGGTCTTCGCTTGCTTCCCAATTGTATTTTGAAATATTTTTACTTCGGGAATATATGTGATCGTACCCATTTAGAAACAATTCCATACTCTCTTCTGCTTTGTTTAACTTAAGGGAATCTTAACGTTCTTAAAGCATCAGGAGTTCTTTGATTTTCCAAAAAAAGCAATGGCATTTTGTGGCTTCCAGTTGTATT
This sequence comes from Rhysida immarginata, assembly GCA_023313115.1. Classification (NCBI taxonomy): domain Eukaryota; kingdom Metazoa; phylum Arthropoda; class Chilopoda; order Scolopendromorpha; family Scolopendridae; genus Rhysida; species Rhysida immarginata. The sequence continues at coordinate 1,034,659 of JAHWFO010015411.1, forward strand.
TGCACAGACAATGACTGTTACTCGCTCTGTGCTGCCTTTGTATCCCGGAGCTGACTTCTCACTCCGCGATACAAAGGATTTAGACGGTAACGACTTCAAATTTAAGCCGGTCTCATCAGCATTGTAGAGGAAATCAAGATCATAATTGTGGTTTTGAAGTATTTTGTTTTTAAGTTTCAGACAAAGAATCTGCGCTTGATTTATCAGTAGACATTTTTTTACCTTGAATCACTAACTGTCGGATACCGTGACGGGATTTAAATCTGGTCAGCCCTCTAGTAGTGGCAACAAATTTATCACAACCACCGAGTTTTCGATTAAATTCCAAAGCTTTTTCGCATAACAAAGGACCAGATATTGATTGTCCTGACGATTTTTCTTTGTAAAAACCAAATGGCCACAACTTCGTCAAAACGTTCCTTTTGAGGTTTTTTTCATCATTTTTTCTTTTGTGTATTTCCATCTTCACTTTCGATATTACACGTAAATTTCCATATGGGTTCCGAGTTCTTTTTAATGTCTCATATTGTTGATGTGCCTGTCTCATATTAGTCAGCGGTCTGACCATCTGATTGACGATCTGATTGACCATCCTTCAGCGGTCAGTGGTCTTTGAGTGATGATATAGTTCTTTTTCATTTCGACATACTGGCGAAGCATTCATGCGTGAAACACAAGACTTAATTCAACATGCTTCCGCTTAATTCAACAGTGTCGTTGCCCAGCGACGAATCCGGATAATAGGACGTCTGGATAAACGGCGTCCGGATAATCGGGGTCACGTCAATCTGATGAGCGATCGGGAGACAACGTCCTTTCTGATCGCCACGTGCGCCAAACGAAAACAAAAACAAAGACGTCATTGGCACATCAGATTTGGAGCAATCAGAAAAGCGATCGAGTAAGAAAAAGACAACGGATCATCCCGGGAATAAAAATAGTTCCCCCCTCCCCTCATTGGTCATACAAATTAACCGACGAAAGAGGTGGAGCTCGGGGGATATAAAAAAGGAAGAAATTGTCAGTAAAGAGGCAGATTTGGAGTTCTCTGATCGACTTAAGAAAAAGACGGCGACCGCCGCAGCCCTTGCCTCTGCCATCTCCAATGGAATTTCTGCCTATACGAAGTCTTCTGGCCCGAACTTAGTCACCCAGACGGACGGAGATGAATCAGGACTCAGTGATAGGCAAGTGCCAATTACTAATGTGAACTTTGAATTTAATCGATGACCAATTGCAGCTGAGATGCCTCTCGTCTACGACGGAGCCAAAATTCCCACATACACCGAGAGCTCGAACCCGGCATTCACGGAGGGAAAAGCCGCCGCTTCTACTAGGACTTCTGCCCGAGAGAAAGGTCAGCTCAACGCGGTCCGATAAGGGATCACTCCGACAGACGTCCGCTTACCACTATTGACGATATCTACCGGACAAGCCATCGACTCGTCAGCGTCCTTCTCGCACAGCGCCAAGCATTTCCTGCGTGCGCGGGCCCGTTTGCGCGATAGGGATAGCGCGCGAGAGGACGGCTTCTGCCTTACAAATCATGGTAAATGCCCTTTCCAGATATCTAATAGAACTTTAAATTTACTTAATCAACTGACTAATTGTGTTTGTGATTTGAAACCAAAATTTCCCTATGCTGTCTCATCCGCTTTGCTTTGTGCCGTCACAGAATCGACCTTATCCAGATTGACAACGTTGGACCTCCATTCAACTTACCTGCGTCCTATCCACTACTGGTTCTTGTGTCAACCCTCTTCGGACCATACCTAGAAGCGAGATCCAACCCGATGCAATTAATTTTGTTGCTCAAGATTTTGACTTTACAATCTATCTTATTAAAACTTTATAAATTTGAAGTGAATTAAAAGTTACCTTTTATTTTACGTAAACGTCTGCTCCTCTCTCTGTAAGTACGTGACAATCGGCGTTCTACTCTAATACTTCAGGTAAAATCTTTTTTTTTATTTCTAGCACTGACAAATTTTGACAAAATCACTCTTCAATTATTATTCGCTCTCTCTCTCTCTCGGCGCATCACACATATAGGTAATATAAGATGTCCGAAAAGTATCTTTACACTTCAAAAAGAATCATTAAAAAAGTAACAAACAAGGGTATGCACTTGACATCACTCTTTTGTTGTTTTTACATGAAGTGAAAAGAAACTATCAAAGGTTTTTTTGTATTTTAAGTGAAGTACACAGTACAGAAATCTTTTTTCGACCCGTGCGACAAGTGGTGCGCACATTGAAGTATTGTAACAAATGAACATTGTCAAAAAAAAACATTGATACTTTCCTCATTAAACACAAAATACGAACTGTATGTCTTTGTGTTTTTCCTTTTAATGAATTTCTTATAGTATAAAGACACTTTTCAGGCACCCTTTATATTACGACGATAAAACAGTGAAAGTGAGTGAGATAAAATGAGCGAGAGATCGAACATAATTGAAGAGTTGTTTTGTCAGTCGTTATAAGTACCAAAAATAAAAAAAGAAAATGACTTTACCTGAAATTTTATTAGTAATATTTAATTTATTCGATTAAAGAAAAAAAGACAGGGACTTATGAGTAGAGACTCAAACTCGCAATTTTCGCTTCCACAGGAAAGCGCCTTAATCAATAAATTGCAAACTGTTTAAATATACCGTGTGTTTCAAAAGTTCCCGAACTGCCCCTTCTGTATGTAGGGAAAACCAAAAAATGTTTGGCCAACCACTAAAATAAACCATGTAAACTTAAAGAATATTAAAGCTCTTTGACAAAATGAGTATAAATGTTCCTTAAAGCAGATGATGCTTGCAGAGTATCGCTCAGGGGAGAAAGCATCGTTTTCAAAACAAATAAAGGAAACGGGCAAAGGGAAACTCAATTCACAGAAACACCACTGTAAGAGCCCGACGAATGAGCGTGCTGGGGCGTCGAGATTGTATGCGCAGAATCGTGCTGTCTGCTCACTGGCCTTGCATAATATGAAAGCAAGGAAGTCAATGAGTGCGCAGCCGATTTCTGGATATAGGGTAGATGTACCAGTAATTGACAGTGTATCAGTAATTGACAATTCACGATTTAAAGGCTTTTAATAAAGTAACAAGGCAAGAAAAGGGACTGGCGTTGCCACCTCATATTAATGAAAATACTAGGCTTCCCAGAACAGCAAAAACCTAGGAACTTTGCTCCCTATTATGGCCGCAAAGAAATGTTGATTGTTCAATGCCTTACCAAGTCGAAAAAACCTTGTAATGAACCACTGCGCGAGGGTTTGATAATTTGAATTTATTTCATGAACGTTATGCAATATTTGTTATTAATTTTACGTGAACTTTTTTGTGTGATCAATGAACAATATCTAGTAATAACAGAAATTTCAGATGACCAATGTTTTAACTGTTTTAATCCACTGTCAACTACTAGAAGCCAGATATGTTGTGTCACTAGTAATTGATATAACCTTTCAATTATTGAGAATTTCTGTATTTAAAAAAAACGAACAAAAATATACTAATGTGATATAGAATGTAGGTTAATAATGAAGAAAACTAGATGGTTTTAAGTGTAATTTCTTTTTTTCCAGTAATTGAACTAGCTGTGTCAATTATGGGAACTTGACTGTAAATTTCTAAATCACCCACTTTGACATAAATCTTATAGGCCCTTTTCGCCGATTCTTTTTTTGGTCCTGAATCTTAGATCAACAGATATCTTCCAAAAAGAAAACTACTACTGGTATTTTGTTTACTACGATATGAAGTAGCATAGGATGAATTGGATGAATTTTGAAAAGGAGAACAATCGTCAAAAATCAAGTTTTTCTACGGACAATTTGTTGGCCAAAATCTGATGATATTGCGTTACTGGAAAACACCTTCATTTTCTATGGTCCTTGTACTCTACATGGGGGTGAACTGATTTCATTTATTGTTTCAAGGATTTATTATTTATTTATTGTGCATTAACTGTCAACTATTGGTGATTCATGCATTAGTTAGGAAAAAATTTAATAACTTAATAGCTTTTAAAGATATAATAATTACTCATTGGCACATTGTGCATTATACAGGGTGTTTTTGAATTGAGTACAGATTTTTTGGGAGATGATAGAAGAGGTCCTTAGAAGTATTTTTGTCATATGAACACGGGGTCCCCGCAGCTCCGTTTACTTACAATACTGCATTGAACAATAAAATGACACCGGGACGCAGTGTGCATTGGTAGGCCTAGATTATTTTATTTTTAACAATTAACACAAGCAATCTACTGTAATAACTTTTAAAGTAATTGTTTGCAAAGATTGCTTGTGTTAATTGTTAAAAATAAAATAATCTAGGCCTACCAACGCACACTGCGTCCCGGTGTCATTTGATTGTTCAATGCAGTATTGTAAGTAAACGGAGCTGCGGGGACCCCATGTTCATATGATAAAAAATACCTCTAAGGACCTCTTTTATCATCTCTCAAAAAATCTGTACTCAATTCAAAAACACCCTGTATTTACAATTTAATTGTATAACTAGAAAAGTGTCAAAACGCAAATTGATTTGCGTACACAATTTCGTATCACAGTAATGTCTTAAACTGGCAATTACTGGTACATCTACCCTAAGCGTCGCTAATACAATAATCGGGAGCGAAGTGATTTGATTGTAGGAACAGAGGAAATTTCAGTTTGCGGAGCTACAACGTTGTCGCCCAATCTTCCCGGTCACTCCGAGGACGGAACTCTTCCGAGGCGAGCACAGAGCGGCTGGAGAGTGGTAAGATGCATCTATTGCAACTTAAATTCCTCTGTACATTCCTACGTCGTCGTGCCTTGTGGGATTTTCGGAGATTATTCATTGCCACAAAGGGAGGAGAGGCAAAACATCAAACAAATAAAAGTATCAAGTCAAGCTATGGTATTGTTTCTATCATAAAATTTTGAAGGGTTCTTTGGAGACTCATTCTACTAGCAATTATTTTCAATATCTTGATTCAACTAATGCAATGAGCCATGCTGAGTATAGGCACGAAAAATTGTTCACGAACTTTTTGAAGGGTTCATTATCTTTACCAGTTATTTGCTGCAAAGATAGGTGAACCTGGCCTGGACTAAATGAATCCAAATGAGGCACTTCATAGTAGATTGGAATTTTATTTTGGACTCATTTCAAAATTCAAAATTGTTTCTTCATGAACATTTTCATCATGTGCGTCGTTTCTTCATGAACATTTTTTCATGTGCTTCATTTTATCATTGGATTTCAAAAAAAAAATTATCAGAAGTGCCTATCTTCATAAGGAGAAGCAATTTTAATTTGTGCCCTTCATATTTTCTACAAGATTTAGCTATGAACATAATGCAGATTGGAAATTGTAAGAAAGATGTGTTTTCTGTTAATTTTAAATCTTCGTGCTTCCTTTTATTGTAGATAATTTTTTAATTCTGTGGGCCTTAAACACTCCTTATGTGAAGGGAGGGAAGGAAATTTCTCATAATAAAATTTTAAATTCATTTTTAAATTCATTTTTATTGTATTCACAACTATTATTTTTTTCTTGGTTATCTTTCTGTGGATTGGGTATAATATTTAATTTATTGAAATTGAGAGGAAATATTTAGAGTAATTATTAACTGTGTTTGGAGATTTTCATCAGTTTATAATTATTATTGTTTACTTGTGAGTTCATCAACTTTCTGATGGTTTGGATACGAGAAGTTCTGGATCTGAGAGCCAGGAGTCCGCCTCCCATTGGGCTTTCAACCGTGACAACGTGGTTGTCTTTAAGACACCTTGTGACAGCATGGCTATCCGGGTGTCTGCGATAGCCCAGTTGGTAGAGGCGACGATCATGACAGTCGAGGTTCCTGTTTCGAATCTAGGTCGCAGAATTTTTCCTTCCTTTTTTCAATCGAAAAATCATTACCTGTGTTTTGAGATTTTCTCCAGTTTATAATTATTATTATTTATTTATGTCCTCTCTGTAGTAGTGAATGCGTCATCTTAGGCGAAAGTTTTTCCACCGAAGGACTATTTTCCGTTTTCATGCTTGAAAATACATATAACTTATGATAAAATACCGTAAATTGGACATCAGTTTCCCATTCTCACCCGTAAGAGGGATAGTCGAATAAATGTAATTTATAAGATTTTCAGGGATAAGGGAACTATAGAAGTTCACTCGGACCTAAACAGATGGTACCAACAACTTTCTGCGAGTCAATCGTCATGCGTTGTCTTGATAAAGGACTACTTATTTCGAAATTTTTTCAATTCTGGCCGCTTTTCTGCTACTGCTGTGTTCAATTTGGCATATTTTTTTGACAATATACGACCGAATTGACCATAACATTCTTCGGTATGCACTTGTAAAAACAATCAGATTGAGAGATCAGAATGAGAGCTACTGTCAACAGAATGAAACGAGCTAACCAATGACGTTCTTTAAGCGCTTCCGTTCTTTACGTAATTTTTCACAAGCCTGCACAGCGTGTTTTTTAGGAAGTAATCAAATAAAACTTGGCGAAAATGCTCGTGTTAATTCTCATTCCGCAACCTAATGAACTAAGAATTCTTGATTGATTCGTACATCTATTTTCTCTGTGGAAGCTACAAGTGTCGGCTTATCGGGGCAAATCATCATGGCTATAGCGGTCAATACATTAAATTTACAAACTACAGCTATCTGTAGGAAAAAAGCCGCAATGACTTTTGAAGAACTCAATGTATTCGTTCTATATACTCCATTATATTTTCCCCCGAAAATTTTTTCTTTGAAATGAAATAAAAAAATCAGCCGCAATCGTATATATAATAAAATTTATATTTTTCTTTTCAGCTTATACGAATTAAAAAAAAAAGACCTCAGAGATCGCTTTTTACGGAATTGATGAAGTCTGCATCAGATATTATGTCTAAAGCTTATCAATGAAATAGTTATAAAAAATTCAGACGTTAAAATTCAAAAATAATTGATTACTTTCTAACTTTCAGAAAAAAATGCTTTTTCATTGATTTTGTGATGTATCGCTTACACAGAAGTTGATTCGAAACAATTTTAGGAGAAAATACATTTCCAGCTATTCTATATCGGAGTAGATCTTGTTTAGAAAAACTCACGAGTTGGACTAGGAAAATTTTGTATAAAGGTAAGATTAACTAATTTAATTTTAACTTTTTACATGGCTATGCATCATCATGCATAAAATAATAATTATTAAATAAACCATAAATATTAATCATCGAAAATTTATCAACGATGTTTAACGCTAAATTCAATAGAATTCATGAAGTTGGTAGTTCTATTGCCAATTTTTTTAATTTTTTTCATCTTGACTTCAGATTCGGATAGACCATCAAAAAATAAGTAAAAACTATAATCGGCGCACACGATGTATCTATTTGGGAAGTTGGCCAAAATGGTCATTAAAGTTATGATTAGGGTGTCTCACCTGAAGTAAACCAATAGCCATATTCTAAAATACAAATCTGACAATGTACTTTCAACAGAAAAATTATTTTACTTCTATGTGAGGGGTTTTCATGTGTAGTCCATTTCCAAAAATACCGACGCTCTTTTCGAATATAGAAGTCAACTTTGAAATCTCTAATTGGGACCCCTGTTTTTAATGGTATTTTCATATTATACATTTTAGGAAAAATTTTTTATTCTTGGTGTTTTTTAAATCCAAACACCACACTTCCACCACACCACCAGAAACAGAAGTTGCTGTATAAAGGAAAACATTTTAGTATCCATGCGAAAAAAAATAGTTTACGGGAGTTTGTTATCGATTTCTGCGTCTGATGAGTTTTTATTGATAACTGCGTCTCAGGTGCATTGCAAAATGATAACCTCACCTAGTATTTCTAATATTATGAAAATTTGAAATGAACAGTATAATGAATTCTTTGTCGTAATGAAACGCCAAGTAAAAATCATTGTACAATAGGGTGTAGTGACCTGAGAGTAACATGAAACAATATCGTATTGTGAAAATTCATGTTGAATAATGATAGCCTCACCCATTTATTGGAGAAAAGTATCGTAGTCTTTTCAATTGCCACGTATTACATTATCTATTTTATAAATAAAGTAATTTGTCATAACCATATTATATGTAAAGTAGTATAATTTTGAAAGTGCATACACTTTTGTGCACGATGTACGATGGTCCGTAACAAATCATTTTCCGAGTTTGACTAATAGTAAGCGCAAAATAAGGCAAAATAAGTGGTTATAAAGATTCTGGATTTGTCAAATCGAGAAATAGCAAAGAAGTTAGGACGATATTCAAGCGTTATAAACAATTACGTACGCTTAGGCGGAAGCTATAGAAGAAAAGACTTATCGGGTAGACAAAGAAAACTCAATAGAATACCGGAAAGAAATGTTATGAGGAATATCAATTCTGTTACAGCAACGACTGAACAGATGTCACGTCATCCTAAGATTGGAGTGCACAAGTCCACTATCCCTAGACTTGGACCTGCCAGATCAGGATTTTTGCAGTACAATCGAAAGAAATTAGGTTGGGCAAAGCAGTATTTATCTTGGAAGGGTGAATGGAGAAAGATCGTGCTTAGTGACGAAAAGAAGTTCAATCTGGACGGTCGTGTTGCCTGGAGATATTATTGACACAACCTGAAAAAGAAAGAGCGCGTATTTTCCAAACGGCAACAAGGAGGAGATTCCGTGATGGTTTGGGCCGGTTTGGCTACAATGGGAAAAACTATCATAGCTTTTCCCTCTTGTCGTATGAAAGCAAGTGACTATCAACAGCTCCTAGATGAATAATTGATGCCATTTGGAGAAGATATTGGCGGACCCTACTGGACATTTCTTCAGGATAACGCCAGTATTCATGTTGCTAACTGACTCCTCGTAGGAGAGGTTTTTGAGCAATGGCATCTGCGTAATTGAATGGTTACCCAATTTCCCGGATATAAATCCAATGGAAAACCTATGGGATATTCTGAGCAGTGTAGAAAAGTTGATAGTGGCCAGAGTGGGAAAAATCGAACTTAACATGCTTCAGAAACTTGTACACTTGATGACAGATCGTTTATACACTATCTGCCAAAATTTAATTTGACATTTTCGATTTTAGACGTTTTGTCGAATATCTAAAAAAGTGCGTGACGAATTATCCTGAAACTTCAGGGGTGAAAGGAGCACGCACGGCTCATATTACTGCAAGGGTTTTGTTCCAAAGGCAAATGGAGGACCACCAAGATTTTAAACAAAAAACTCTTTAGGATCACCCTGTAAAATACACTGAGTGAGCATATTCTTGTGACCACCTGACACATTTAAGCAAATGCGCGCACGGACGTCGCCACAATGTTGCTAGCGGGCCGGACCAATGTAAAAAGAAAAGCAGAGAGTCATCAACAACAGTAGACGTGTTCCATTCTTCAACTATGGGTAAACGACGCGATTTAACAGACTTCGAACGCGGAATGATTGTAGGTGCTCGGAGCTATGAAGCGAGTATCAGCGAAACAGCAGCTTTCGTGGGGTGTTCAAGAGCAGCCGTCGTTAATATTTAAAGACTGGACGTTAGCCGGAAGATGTGGTCTGAACGTTCGCTTTATGGCCGCCCGCGTATGGTTGATGATCGGACAGAATGGAGACTGTCACGACTGGTAAAGGATAACAGAAGAGCAACTGTGCATCAAATCACTGCTTACCGTAATCAGGGGTCCTTCAAAACGGTCTCTGAATGCACTGCCCGCCGCACACTGCAACGCATGGGATACGGAAGCCAAAGACCTGTCCGCACACTTGTGCTTTCTGCACCCAACAAGCGGAAACGACCTAAATTTGCTCAGGAACGCAAAGACTGGACTTTTGAGCAGTGGAAACAAATCTTTGGCCTGACAAGTCACGGTTCCAGTTACAACATGCAGACGGCCTCGTGAGTATTTGGCGGAAACAGCACGAAAGCATGGACCCCGCATGCATGAGTACAACCCTTCAGGCCGGTGCGGGCAGTGTTATGGTCTGGGAAATATTTTCCTGGCTTGCGTTGGGTCCGTTAATACGTGTTGAACAACGTCTGGATGGCACACCATACCTCCGTATTTTCGCCGATCAAGTGCACCCTGTCATGTTGATGGCATACCCCAATGGAGATGGCTATTTCCAGCAAGACAATGCGCCATGCCACAGAGCTCGTATTGTGCAGGAGTGGTTCCAGGAACATGAGGGGGACTTTACCTTACTTCGGTGGCCCCCACAATCCCCAGATTTCACTCCAATTGAGCATTGTGGGACAAAGTCGAACGAACCATCAGACGCCTGGAAATACCACCGTCCAATCTAGCACAACTAGACAGTACTATCCATCAGGCATTGTGTCAGATTCCTCCCAACACCTTCCAAAATCTAATTTCTCCGATGAGGTGTCACCTGTCACCAAGGGCGTCGGGGGCTTCGAACTGACTCCGGTCGCACCAGGTGCTCTCTTAATCCAAAGTCCGTCTCCACTCGTTTTCTCAATATCTCTTAGACTATCGTGGCGGGTGACGTTTTCCCTGGAAATTAGGTCAAGCACATTAGTTGAATTGGATTCATGACATGGTTGGTTACGTGGCCGGGGCTGCGAGGACATACATCGTCTCCTTCCTTAGCCAGGTCGACGTCGGAATTCTATGTCACTTCTCAAAACTTCACGCCGTCGAAAGCAGCGGGCCGTCGCCGTGGCAATCTTCTTCGTTCGGGCTGCCCAGGCTCCGTATCAGGATTTCTATGAGAACGGCAAGATTCTAAGATATTACTATCAACAGTCAAATATTTACTTGCCCTGGGCAGTCCTCGCTTCTTAGTTCCATGTGCTTTGGTCATCGGCTTCGGAGAACATCCAGATTGAAGAGCCAGGCTGGAGAGCTTTCGTTCGGGTGGATGGCTATTTACTCTCTGCTTTCCTGGCCTTCGTCGTTGCCTTTTATTCGGTCTTGGAGAATTCTGTGCCGAGTTTGCGCACTTCATCCTCCAATCGCGAGGCTCCGATTTCTTGTTCGTCTGCCAATCCCGCGGCTCCGGTCTCATTGCTCTCGACGGGCCAAGTCGATTACGGTCGGGGGTGTTCCCTCTCTTATGCTTTTGTTCTTTCTTTGACAAATCTTCTGAAAAATATTTTTTACTATTTTTCTTCCTTCGGGGATTTGACAAACAGTAAGATAAAATTCTTTGGGCTGCTGTCTGAACCAGGGGGTGACTTCCTTATGTATAAGTTCATTTTTCGGGTGAACACTTTCCCTACAATGACGCTGTTCGGTCCTATTATTCGAGTGACGATGAAGCTGTACAAAGAGAATTCAGCGCTTGGTTTTTAGGGGCTTGTGAAACGATGGGACAAGTGCCTCAATGTACAGGAAGATTTTGGGGATATATAAAAGTTGTTTTCAAATCAGAACACGTATTTGTTTCATTTCTACCAAGTAACCACAAAGGTTCTTGCCATTTTAAATTCCGGAAAACAAAATGATGTACACAAAAAGTAGCGCATCGTTAATCTCCAACGTAATCCCCATTGGCATCTAGCACCTTCTGCCAACGTGTCTCCAGTTGATCAATCCTCTGGTTGTAAAACTTGCCGGTCTTGGACTCAAAGAAGTCCGTGAGCGCCTTTCGCAGATCTGTATCATTGGTGTAGGATGTTCCACTAAGATGGTTGTCCAGAGAATGGAAAAGCTGATAATCCGTTGGAGCAGGATCTGGTGAGTAAGATAGATGACAAAAAGCTTCCCAGCCAAACCTCTCTATGGTTTCCCTGGTCACCCGCGCCACATGTGGGCCGGCATTGTCATGAAGGAAGAGTACCCCTTTGCGATACACCAAAGCTGGCTCCTTCTCCTGCAATGCCTGTTGCACACTTTCCAACTGGTCCCCAGTGATGGTTTGGCCAGGTGATAGCAGCTCGTAGTGAACCATTTGGCGTCTAGTCCACCATACACAGAGCATGGGTGTAGGGGTGGCTTTGAGGTGTGAGGCACGGTGTCCCGGGATGACAACGAATGTTTGGAACGCTTAGGAGTGTCATACAGGACCCACTTTTCGTCATCGGTAAGTATTCGATTAAATATGGGTGCGTTACGATGTTGAGAAAGCAACGATATGCAGGCTATCACTCGTTGATTCTTGTTGCATTCCGGCAATGTGCGGGGTACCCATTTTCTCAACTTGTACAGTCATGGATAAAAAACGCTCCCTCACTCTATGCTTCTTTATTTTTAAATGAGCGTTTAAAATAGGATAGTATGATTTTTTTGGTTAAAAATTTAGATAATTCTCCGACTGAACTAAACGATATCAGACACCTAGTGGGAAAGTAGTAAACGCTCATTTAAAAATATAGTAGCAGTAGAGTGAGTGAGCGTTTTTTTTTGTCCATGACTGTGCAGGTGACGTCTAACTGTTTCATCAGAAACCTGATACTGCCTCGCAAGTTCACCACATGTTAAACTGTTTTCCTCCTCTATGGCCGTTTTCAGGGCGTGGTCATCTAAGGCTTCTGGTCGACTAATGCGGGGTTCATCAGAAATGGCAAATTCTCCCGACCTGAATTGCTGGAACCAATGCCTTGCGGTGCGTTCATTCACAACATCATCCACAACCGCAAGACACATTCGGTGACTTGATGCTGGTGCTGACAAGCCCACCTTGAAGTCATAAAGCAAACAACAAGTAACCATCTCCTTAGATACCTCCATTTGTCTTCACTTCTGCACAATGTACACTCATTTGCATCATTTCTATCAGTTCCTTTTATGGCAACATAAAAACGGCAAGAACTTTTTTGGTTACCTGGTATATCCATTTATAAGTCACTTACCGACTTCCCATCGTACTATCGCATATGTTTTATTTTCCGATCAAATCGGTCCATTTTTTTAGAAAAGAAATCGGTCCAAAAAATGTACACTTGCGTAGGTAGTAATGGCGGATGGTATGGGACTAAACTTTCACTCTGTGGCGTAAAGTCAAAATCAAAATTTCGAAAAAAATGAGTAGGAACGACCGATTCCGCTAAAACAGTTACGGTACTTTTAATTAACATCTTTCTGGCAATGCCGTGCCACACAATCTGAATTGTATTTAAATTTGAAATTTAATATTATGATTTATAATTATTTTTAAATTTCTTGTAAATTGATAGATATTTATCAAAATTCAGAGACAGAAATTAATATAATTCAAACAAACATTAGCATTTCATATTTTATGCGTGTTTTTTCAATTTTATGTTCTAAATATATATTTAAAATTTTTAGTAGTGATGATACGTATTCAACCTAAATCAGCTTGGAAAAATTCTCAAAGAAATCCATATCCAGTTTTTCAAATCCAGCCTACAACATGGAACTCATCTCCGACGAAAGGGGAGAACTTGGCGAGAAAGATGCGAAGTTTAAGTGTTGAGAAAAAAAATCCGGAATATTACAATCAAGTAACTATTTCTTTAAATATTTCTATCAATGCCTGTCTTAATATTTCAATATTCTTTTAAAAGTTCATCGCCTCTGCTGTCACTCTTTTTGTACCCATATTTTCTATTATCGTAATACATTTTCTGAAATAAATTTGGGAAATTACCGGCTGATCCAAAAGTCCGGCACATCCAAATTAGATTGTCTATAAATAGTTGAAAACTTCATTACACAGTTCATTGCGCTTCTTGACAGAGCCGGCAGGACAGAGCCACAAGTGACACCATGCATTTCTTGCGCGATTTGACGTCCTATGATTTCTTCCTGTGGTGTTATCTTAATTAAAGGTATAAAATAACAGGCCATACACACACGGAGGAACTAAAGATGAGCATAACAATTGAGATTATCATCATAAGTGTACACGTTCTCCTCAAAGTGGCCTCCAACATGATGAAAAGAGTTCGTATATGCATTACTGAACAGGGCAGCCATTTTGAGCATCTGTTGTAAAAATATACATGTGTTCTCTAAATACAACAGGGTGTCTCAAAAAATGTACTAACACTTTGAATGACTATAAAAACATTATTTATGAACACAGAGAGAAGTTTAAAGGCTTGATTTACAGAAGACAAATGTATTTAAAGAATTATTTTTGCAAATGTTCAAATTGATCAGCGTCATTTTCCAGACAAAGCTGATAACCCGCACCAATGGTTTCGCAAACGTCACGAAACAGTTCATTTGGAATATCGCAACATTGTCTTTTAATTTCCAATTTCAATGCATCAATTGTTCTTGGCTTTGTGCGATAAACTCTGTCCTTGAGGTCTGGGGAACTATTTCAAATGAGTTGTTTCATGACGTTTGCGAATCCATTGGTGCGCGTTATCAGCTTTGTCTGGACAATGACGGTCATGAATTTGAACATTTTAGTTACATTTGTCTTCTGTAATTCAAGTTTTTAAACTTGTCTCTATGTTCATAAATTATGTTTTTATAGTCATTCAAAGTGTTAGTAAATTTTTTGAGACACCCTGTATATTGTAGCGTCCCCACCCCCACTATGTAAATCATATAGTCGTCGGACTTATTGTCCTACGTTCGAAGTGGGTGAGCGCTAAGGGTTCGGGACCGATAATTGGAATAAAACCTACTACCACTGTGATTAGGTACCTATAATTTATTTACTTTAATAATCTTACATCAAACACATCCCACATTCCTCTTATAAATACTAAAAATCGCTATTACTAATGGGCCCATGAAATTTGCATGCTGCTAATCAAAATAGGTTAATATATTCTTAATCAACCCCAGCGACTTAACCCAGCAAAGCCGGCACCTTGGCTCACTAGATTTAGTGACAATTAACCACTGTAGGTTTGGGTGTAACGATATTTACACTACTAGCGATTTGGGATTGCTCTGCCCATTCATGACCCGAAACAAATATTCCGAAAATTGGCACTCGATAGCGCAACGTCACTCCTTTATTATCGCAAACTAAAGGGGGGAGAGACAGTGACCCCTCTTGGGCAATCATGAATGAGAGATGGTTACCCACTGGCAGTATCGATCATTAGGCTATCCATATTGAGCATAGTGAGCGCATGTGCCAGGTTCGCTAGTCAGCTAAAACTAAATATATCCTACTTCTCCCAACCATAAGTTTATCAATGACTAGTTACAAAGTGCTTAAAAAAATTTCTATTATTTGGCGAATAGTCTTTTATCGGCTTGCCGTACGCTCGGAGTTCCGTTACCGCGAACATATTCAGTTCAGTCTGATTAAAGTTCTGTACAGGTGTGACATCTGTTAATACTCATCTCGAAGTCGGGGCTCCTGCGGCATTGGTACATACGTTACGCTCCTTGTAATTCAGTTTTACGACTTAAGTTTAGCAACTAAATTGGGACGAACTCACCAAATTTTCGCATGTAGCCACACTAGTTATTCTCCCAAAGATCTGCTCCATGGATACTACTCCGTTCGGCGTGGCCAACTTTCCTTAGCTGGTTCACACGGCTCATCATTCGAGGTTCCACGAGCGTTCTCGTTCCCAGTCTACTTCACTCCGCCATAGCCATATGTCGTGCATCAAAATGAAAAGGTGCATTGAACATGGTTAATTATGTGAAAGAAAATAATGTCAATAGAGCATTTGAAAGGAAATACTTAGGCAATGTCGTCCAGCTGCCACGAGAATGCTGTCGTATTACTTCTTTCGGAACGCTCATTAAATTACTTCACAGTATCGGGGTGGCTTCTTGGGACGGTATATTTTGAACGTTCCGTTTTACAGAACATCGAACGGTTCCAAGACGAGTCATTATGCTCTGGACTATTCTCTTTTTTAATCATATTCTCAAAGCTCCCTTGCTCAACCAGTATAGAGAGAGGAAGAAGAGAAGAATATAAAAATAATAACAAACATTTTTTTTAACAAAAGCGTTGACACGCTCATCGTTTTCTTCGAAAACGATCTCAACAATCCTCCGTTGGAAGCTGAGCTATATTCCGGGAAGGCATCCCAACAATTCAGTCCCAACAGAAGACCATTGTCGATCGCTCACGGCCTTAACCCCTCAACCCGACAATAAAGATAACTTAATTAAACCCCTAAACAATCACACTCATACAACGACACAGACTTAATATAAACACAACAGTAAATAAAATAAAACGACAAATAAACTAATTATGAACGCACCCACGAACGAACAAACGTGACTTCTTCTTAACCTGAACGTCACAATATCAAATAGTATTACTTAATATCGTCTGGTTTTTATTATTATTTCGATGTGCGCGACTTTTGGATCACTCTGTAGTGAAATACACCAAAAGCTAATTACCTCATTGACAAACAGGGTAGAGGAATAGCAGTCTATTCGTTAAGGGCAATACTTGTCACGTGAGGATTTGTAAAGTAACAGAGAAGTGTACGCAGTGGAAATAAATCCAGTGACAGATGACGCAATTAAAATAAATAATGTTTATTTGACAATAAGATAAAATAAAGATGATGATTTAAAGGATCCAATCGGGCTCCTTTAGCAATCAAGTAAATAGGAAAATAAATGAATAGACAAATAATGATCAAACCTTTAGCAACACTTATCCTAAAGGAATAATGGCTCGCATTCAACAACAATATTGGCTAAAGACACAAAAATAGATTTCTGCAATAATTCTTATTTTTCTATAATCTGTCTTATCAAACTAGCAATACCATCAAACTTACTGAATGCTTACGTAAAATAGTTAATATTGGACTGATATATTGAAACATCAAAATGCTTTGTACCATTACATTAATATATTGCATAAGTAAGACGCTAAGCAACAAATTCCAAATCACAATTGAAAACCAGTATAAACTACGGTGACACAGAGACGATAATCAGTCCTAAATATTATCAAGTCCTTAAGCTCAATTAAACCAATAAAAGTCTTAACGGTAATAAATAGCAGTGAACAAATGCACAAAATTGCCTAATCAAAGGCCTGGAATATATGACCAAAACGCTGAATCATATACATGTAAAGATTGATCCAGTCCAGTTCAATCGTTCTTACTAGGTAAAATTGTTTATACACCAAATACAACATGTACACATGAAAAATATGAAACCAATAGCGTAGATAATAAATTATATCACCACTAGCTTAAAGAACTCCACTACACCAATCTGTAGCGATGATGTAAAATCAAATCGTCTAATAACGGATGCCGACGCACAGGAAGGAAGAACTTTAAATCTTTTTTTCCACGTTAACACTTAACAGGCCTTATTACTATGGAGCAAGCATGAGCGCATTAGAATAATCACTAAACTGCTCGCAAACACTATTCGTGGATAAGGCACATGGAAAATGCACAGGGCGACTCGTATATCACTTTACACACTATTTCTTATTAATGTGAAACCCAGACCCTGGTCAAGGTATGCTTGAATGCCGAATGGCCACAACCCTTGCACTGTAAAGGCAGATTTTACTTCGCTGTAACCCGTCTCGGGAAAAGAGCTCTTTATCAAGCAACAATTAAAACCTACTCGAAACTGAGCACTCACCAGTCGTAGAACTCTGCATTCCACAGTCCAGAAGGGTAGGCGGGACGTGAATCCAGGAACGGTGGGCTTTGATGCGCTCACTCTCGGGCCGACATAATGCCACGCAGGCGACATCGTTATATCGAGGGCATTCCCGCTCGACGACGCTGTTGACTCTTTCGCTGCCGTTACTGGTCGGAAGCTGGCTGAACCGCAAACCTTTTTTCGTCGCCTTCACTTCTCGTCCTTATAGCTAGCAACGATTTCCTTGGCTCCGCTGCCCTTTCCTTTCTCCAGTCGTCCTTACTCCGTCCATTCCGTTTGGCTCCATTACAACGACTGCCAACACCGCAGCTCTCATCTTGGTCTCTCCGAATCTCCCGCGGCTCGTGCTGATTGGCTCTCTCTGCGTATCTCCGTTGTTGCTGTGTTCGGTTCATAGAGAAAGGAAGTATAAACTCTAGAGTGTGGATCACGTGACTTTCACATTGAACGGAGCGTGGAATCGGAAGTACCCAGGTGTCCATGTTGGAGTAGGAGGAAAGCCAAGATTTTATAGTTTAAAAAATAAATAAAAGCATATGGATTAAAAAAAATAAACGCAATCTTAAATTTAACTTGTGGGCATGAGCTTAATAGAAAAATTTGAATTTCTTTTATTATTTTCTGAATTCATATTTAAATGAGAGGCACCAAAAATATTTTTTTTTCTTTTTAAAAATGCATATTATTTAATCTAAATTTTTTAAATCTTTTTCTGCACTCGCTAAAACAAAACAACTCCACAAAGTCGTATATAGAAGGTAGGTTATTTGATTAATGGGTCGTCTTATACTACACCAATATGGCCCCTGGATTCCACGGTCAAAGTCACGTGATCCACACTCTAGAGGGTTTACTTCCTTTCTCTATGGTTCGGTTTCGCCATCCATCTTCTGGTTTCGAAGATACGAGTTTGGTACCGATGGATGACGTCACTGGAATTTTTGATGTTGCCCAAATTCCGTGACAATACTACATCTGAATAATTCAAAATATTTTAGTGACAACGAATGATTACTAGACACATATTTTTCCAGCAGAATGCACCACTGATCAGAGAGAGTGAGTGGAGGAATCGAATTTCATTTAGAAATAAACTTTAATTTGAACAATTGTGAATCCAAACACATTTAAATTATTTTTTGTCAAAACATATGAAATAAAGTTTAAATGATTAATGGATTTGGAAGTATATCTTTTTCATCTTGCATCTTCATGGCCTGTAAATTTGCTACGAGGAATTGACGTACTTGAATGCGAAGATGAGACATAAGAATGGGCAAAATGTCCTTAATATGGCAAATATCTGTAAAGCCTTTTTCGACGATACATATATGTATTAAATTACATATACACATCTTTGGCCTAGGCGATTGCAATCAAGAGTAGTGGTGCACAACAAGATGTTATTCTACCCTGCCTATGGAGCGAATCTTACACCAAGTGCGGGTCTTTTCGGTCTTAGACCACAAAGCCACACATTAGCTAGTGATGCTAGATGACGATTCTCGTTAAAAAACATCATTTATGATTCCCAGCTTGGGCACCTTCGCTTTTAACGTCTCTTTTGGAGTAAAGAATGGTGCCCAAATGTTCCAGTCTTTGATTGACAGAGTCCTCGACCCGACGAATGAACCTTGGAGTTTCCAGCCCTCTCAAGACAAACTACAGCCTATCAGAGCTGCGCCTTTATTGCCAGTACCTTTATGCCATTAGATGAGCAATTTGTAACCTTCCATGGCCGCTGCCCATTCAAGCAATATATTCCTTCCAAACCTGGATAATATGGCATGAAGATATGGGGAATGTGTGATAGTAAAACTTCATATGCAATGCAGGTATGACTGAATACCCAGATATTCATTGTAGATAAGCAATTTCTATGTATTCAAGGGAGATTTGAAATTCCATACAGATTTTCGTTTCAATTATACACTGGAAAAGAAGCAAACCTGACACGAGAACTCAACCAAGGAGAGCGAGTTGTATTCGAACTCATTCCAAAAATGAAAAATTCAGGTAGAAATATAACATGTGACAATTTCTTCACCAGTTTATTATTGGCTCGCAAATTGCTTCAATAAAAGCTAATTTGGTTAGAACAATTAGGAAAAACAAGCCTGAATTGCCTGCCGAGTTCACCAATACACGAGGACGTGAATTGAATTCCAGAGAGTTTAGATTTTAAAAACATGCAATGATTGCATCATCTTGTGCAAAAAGGAACAAGGTTGTGAAATTATTGTTGATTACGATGCATTCACAACCTCATGTTCATCCCAACACACCTCACAAGAAGCCTGACATCAAAGTTATGTACAGTGCATCCAAAACGGTTTTGACCTGCTCTGTAGAAACCGGATGTTGATCGGTTACAAAATCAGGTAATTTTACTGAGAGTCAAGGCAGATTAGACTGGACTATCCCTTATGAATGAAAATGGGGTAGCAGATATATGCTTGGGATATGCTATTCACGTGCTCAACTATGACTTAAGTCTAAACCATTTTGCACCCGACTGTAGAACAAAACAAAGGCTGAAGTTGATACACTAGATCAGATGGTTCGTAGTTAGAGTACACAAAGATCAACACAACAATAAGACAATTTTTCTGTTATTCCAAAAATACAAAATTTATTGATGTGGAAAAAACTCAATAAAAAATTAACAAAAATAAGTTTAAGATGATAAATATTTTTAAAAAATTACCAAGTAAACTCTCCTCGCTTCATAAAAGATGTGGATGCTCTAGTTAAAATGATTTTTCTTTCAATTTATAAAACCCATCCCATAATTTTTTAACTTTGATGAACTTACTTATAAAAATAAAGTGTTCTTACATCCTAAAAAGTCTTATTCAGTAGTGAAAAACACTGTAGAACACAATGTTTTAAATATAATCTAGATGTTTACATCTTGAAGAGAATGCGTACATCTGGCAATCATCCAAAATTAGACATTTTTTTCGGATTCATTTCAACGTTGCTCTAAAATTGATTTCTAAATTGTTTTCAAAATTGACTTCGAAATTTGCTTCAGAATTGATTCATAAAATGCCTCATTTATGTGCCAACATTTCATCACATGAAAATTCTACAGAGTACCCACCTATCTTTTCTTCAAGATGTACACATCTAGATTCATACTTACAACATTTTGTTCTACAGTGGTTTTTTACTACTCAATAGGACTTTTTAGGATGTACGAACACTTTATTTTTATAATTAAGCTTTCATCAAAGTTAAAAAATTAGAGGATGGATTTTTTAAATTGAAAGAAAATTATTTTAATTAGAACATCGAAATTTTTATGAAGGGAGGAGGAGGTTATTAGTGTTTATATTACACACAGATTTGGCAAGATGTGTACATCTTCCATGCAATGGCCGTTGCATTGGTTGGTTACATCCGGCTACGAGTGCTCAACAGGACGACGTCACTAGAACGGCTACTGGACGTCAGTAGAACGGCTCAGAATAGCTTTATACCCTAACGAATAGTTTTATTTTGCACCGCTTCTGGGTTTTGCCAATGTTATTTAGTACACTTGATATCCATTTCTTGGAAATACGAACCCTCGTTTCTTGCATGCTTTCCTAACTTCGAAGTAGCTGAATTTGATGTCGTAAAGGGCTGTTATGCAGCCCTCCTGATACCTGTCAGTAATCGGTGGCATAACTCAATGTTTTTAGCTCGCTGTCGAATACTTATTATTTTACTATCTGCCCCAACAAAATTCCACGCGATAGCTTATGTGAAATAAACGCGATTTTCACGAAGTAGCTATGTTTGAAGTGATTTCCATATCAATTTTGTTTCGGGTATAATCAGGCAGTATTTAGGCTCATATGAATGCATGTACCAAAAACAAAGCAAAGAATCACCAAGAAGAGATCGAATACGAATGTTGGATTTGGGTTAAAGGCAACGTCTTCGGTCTGGAGAAGTGCTAGGGCATACATGATGGGGTTGAAAAAATTTAATAATATTTAATTTACAACCCAATCTCTTCATTAAATCAGTACTGCACACCTCTGTATAACGACATTCGATAGAGCAATTAATACTTTGAAAAAGATAATTTTTCATTGTCCTGGCAAATTTCTCTGTTTTTAATATTGAATTTCCCTCGTTATAACGAAGTAATTTCAGAAACAACCTCTTAGAACGAAAATATTTTCCCATTTTATTAAAAAAAACATTCTCATTTTCGTATCCTGAACAACTAAGAACGAACAGTGGATGACCAATTCTGCAGCAGACTGAGCCTGTATGAGTAAACAAGAAAATTTGATTATTTCCGTAGAAAACTGGTAACCTTAGAATCAAAATTGGCAGCAATCAGAGATAGCCGAAGGTATGAAACAAGCGAATGCTGCAAAAATATGGACTTGCACAATAGTGTGGCCAGTTTGGCATTTTTTAAAGCGCTTATCCTTCTTTTCATTGATTTGTGTATTATATAATTTTTATGAACAATCCCAACAAAGGATAAGCGCATGAAAAAAAATGCCAAACTGACCACACAGTTGCGCAATCAACGTTGGCTACTCTTCCTAAGAAAGGGTAAGAAATCAAAAAAAAGGTTGCACATGGAGCTTCAATTGTTCCCGTTAAAATATGATACAAAAACCATAATAAACATTTATAAGTTTTTATATCTCTATAAATATTACAAGGTTGTTCAAAATGAATGATGCAAAATAAAAACGTAGAGGTGATCAGTGTAATCAAGATATTTAAAAATACGGATATTACATGATAGATAAACTCTCCAAGTTTCATTTGGCAACGCTGAAATCTCTCCAGTTTGGAAACGCTCATTAGAGGGGCTTTCAACCACCTACCTCGACATGCTACCACAGTGGTTGTTGGCGCCAATGATGTGTCACTGATGCTTTGGTTCCCAGATCTTCCTACCTAACGGCCTGTGAATTTTTTCTGAGGGGTTATGTGAAAGACAGTGTCTTTGTACCCTATTTAAAGCAGCGAATTTCCCAAGCAGTCGACGCAATTGGTGAAGGGGTGCTGGTACAGATGTGGGAAGAGATTGAATATCATTTAGATATCTGTCGTGTCACAGAGGGCTTGTCGTGTCATTGAATTGAGAAACTTGGAGAGTTTATCTTTCATGGAATATCCGTATTTTATAAATGTATCGTTTATGCTGGTTACAGCTATGTTTTCTTTTTGCATCATTAATTTATAATAGCCTTGTACATTTCAATTACCTTTTATTTTAGATGAAAATTTATTAGAATATAGTATCCCCTCAATATAACAATGACCTTCTTATAGCGGTATCATTTTTTAAGGTATATCGTTATACTGAGGTTGACTGTATTACAAATTATACAAATGAACAATAATTTACCATTGATGAAAACAAATTCGACCGGATTCGGAATCAGCGTCTTGATTACAATTTTTTCAATAGTCTAGAACGTATAATAGTGACGACAAAATCTTTGTAAAGTGTGTACGTGATGCTTGATTTTCTTTTTGAGACGTCATCAAATAAATTAGTGATGTCATAAAATGAATCGTGATTAGAACTCTACCTGGCAAAGACTATTTAATTTCAAAAAGGTGCATCTTTCCGGAAAAATTACCAAGGATGGAATAATAGTTCTAGTGATATCGGAAACAGCACTTCGACTTGTGGTACACTCAGTTATTTAAGACTCCCCGTAGCACCAGGAGTTTTAAAGGGTTTCGCATTGTTATGGAAGCAATGTAATACAGTATTTAATGTATGATGACAAACAGTACTAAAACTGAAAACATAATAACAACTGGTATTAATAACAATCATATGACGCCGTTTTACGTATTTTATGGAAATTCAGTTAAGTTCTTTATAGGTTGGAGGGAGGAGGGGTCTCTTTTATTGATTCATTAAATAAATTGTCTTTTAATTAAATATTATTATTGATAACCCATTGTGCTTCTTCATAAATCATTACAATAGTGCTACGTTTAAGTGTTCGTGTGATTATCGATTTTCATCAGAGCGACGTTGAGAATTTCAACGGAGCACTCATCATTTGTCGGCGTCCCACCTATCCAATCTTTTGATTGGTGGTTCATGTCTGTGTGCGTCGCGATTCCGAGGTGGAGTCTACTTCTCGTTCGATCGCCAGTGCGACTTCTTAAGCTTAGAAGACTCCGAGACAGGTACGCAAGTCTGCATACCACATCGATCGAGTGAATCCTTTTTTGTATTCCAACGTCATCAGAGCCTATTGCAATCAGTGTCTACCGAATTTTTGATTATTGCCGATTTGTCTCCTTGACATGGGAAAATCACCCGGTGGCTGTGGCCCTGCATTTATTTGTTTTCTTTGTTATTTATGCTTCCACTGTAACTAGCTCAGCAATAAAGTTTTCCTTTATTATTTTTATCATAAGGTCCGACTCTGCTCATTTAACATGTGACACTACTTTTTCTTTGTTCTTAGATTTCTGCCGAATCTTTAATCAAAGTTACTAGACTTTTCATTTTCTTCAGTAACCTCTATTCTATTTAATTCTACTGTTTCTTCTTTTATCCGACCTGCTTCATTAATGTCCCCTTATTCCTTAGCTATCTTCGTTTGATTGTTTGCTTAAATTTAATTTAGCCACTTCTTGAATCTATCTTCATTATTTCGACTATTACTTTTTCCACTCGTACTTACTTCCAGATTCGTCTTATCTTTAGGGAAACCCGAGGCAAGTTGGCTAGGTTAAGCTGAAAAATGAATAAAAAATAACATTGTTTTTTGTGGGTATATAGAATGTCATGTATAATCAACAAAACCTATGTTATTCTGATTAGTCATTTATTTGTCACAAAATTACAAAAACAATAATTCTTGATATGTTTGTCATCTTACCCGTTGATTGGATAAGATGAAAAACCTATTGGGGTGAGATAACTAACATTTACTGGTTATTGCAATAGTCACAAATAAAGTTATTGTAGCCTTCATAGCTTGTTAACGATTCATGCTACCAATTGCTGCATGTGAAGCACTGAATCCAGTCTTTTTGGGGGGATCTTGATACTTTTCTTTACATCTGAACATGCACACTCAATATCCTTAGAAGAATGCATCCTTTTTTTTTTTTGATTGATTGATTGATCGCTTTGGTGCAGCTATTTTTGCTCGTTTTCGACATTCGTATTTCTTTCCCTTTCCCTGCTTCTCCTTTTCCTTAATTTCTTATGCGCTTTTTATAGGCGAACTGGGAAGTACACTTGTAGATAGCTTTCGTTTGGAACATCTGGACAATCGAATCATTTTCCTTATTGGTCTTATTTCGGATGGTTTCAAGAACACTGTAGGCTTACTTTGTAGACCACTTGGTCTGGCTACCGCATTGATTTCACTTGTTGGATTGTACTCTGTAGGTCTAGTAATAAGGGGAGGCAGGTTTGCCACATTTGATGTGGTTTGATCTTCAGTGGCAGGGCATCCTTGATCTGTCGATTCTGTTCTGTTCTGTAGATCTGGAGGGCATTCTCGGTTGCATGCATCAGCAGTTGAAAAATCCTCATCTGTAAATATCTGCGGATCATACGGTTCGATTCCAGCACGTTTCAACCCAGCTAAGGCATTCCCAGCAGTTGCTGCGTTACTGTAAGTGGTGTAAAACAGAGATTCTACATCTATGTCTATGATAGTCTTCCCTGGGTTGGATACCATGAAATTTTCGCAAGTTTGGCTATAGAATGTTTTCAAGGGTCCAAAGAATGACACGTCCAGGGGCTGTAAGCGGTGGGATGTGTGTGGCGGAAATCCAATCATCAAAATTCCATTTTTTCTACACAGGTTCACAGCTTCTAGGCTCAAATGGGACTTATGATTGTCCAACGAACCAGTACTGGATTTGCACAAGATGGTTTGACATGTTTAATAAAATGGACCAAATATGATACGACAATTGCGTCAGTCTTTTACTAATTCTAGTTTCATTCGTTTGCGAGGATATATCATGAACAGTGGAACAAAAACACCACTCGCACTCAATGAACAAACAACAGTGATGGTCTTGCCCCTTTCAGCAGACACAATTTTGAATACACGCTGTGCTCCTTTGGGTGAAACAATCTCAGGCTGCTTGCCAGGCACAGTCGACAAACTGGATTCATCAACATTGTAGATTTGAATTGGTTCAAAGGCATGCGTGAGATGGATGCCCTTTAAAATATCATAATTTTTCCAACTTGAACCCTGTTCAATCCTATCATTCGCCCAAGGGAAGTGGATTCTGCTGCTCTTAATCTAAAATAGTATTTTGACATGAAGTTGGCCAACCAGTCTTCTCCTACCATTTTCTTTTTAGTTTTGAAAGGATGCTTTATGGCATTTAAGGTTGCAGGCTTTCTGCATTCAATAGCTCTCATGCCAAAATAACGATTGTTTAGTTTCGTTAAATAGCCTATAAAGCTTTCCATATGCTCCTTTGTAAATACATCTTGAAAGCGACCACCATGGATGGATAGATTTCTCACTGAAATTAGATTTATTATACAATAAAAAAGTCTTCCTGATATCTGATCCTTTTATACCAGGCTGCAAGATCACCTGCCAGGCCTACCTTTTTTGGTCTATTTATGTATCTCCTCAAAGTTGTTTCAGGAATATCATATGTAGTAGCTGCCAAATTGCAACATATGTTATCATGTTGAACTGCATGAATGGCTGCTATCATCTTATCTTCACTCCAGCTATGTCTAGTTGACTTCTTTTTATAGGTTCTTGGCATTTTAAATCAGCAATTTCTCTTAGAAACTGGACAGTAAAGGAGAATAAATATTTACTAATAATAAATATAACTAAGCAGGAGTAAGATGATGCATCTGTCACTTAACCTGTCATCTTACCTAATAGAGCAACTGATATTAAAATTAACATGCTTGCTTTTTCACTAACTTTACAGCTGAACTAAAATGATGACTAACATCTTAAAAAGCATGCTTTATCTAGCCATAAGAATTATATTTCAGTATTTCAGTTTGCCAACGTCACAGGTCTTAAGTTTCATTTGCAGAAATTACTAAAGATGGAACAGGACAAAACATTTACCTAAAGTGTTCCTTTCCCACTTTGCCAATGGAAGTAACACATTCACAATTACTGCTGCAACAGCTAGGGTACATATGCATGTAACAAGTACAGCCATCCAGTGTCAACATTGGGAAATAAATGGGATAGCCATCTTACCACAGGTTCCCCAACTTCTATTACTTAAAATAATATCTTTTTCATTTTTACGCCTTAGCCCACTTGCTTCATTTTGCTCCAATAATCATTCCCTTCCCTTGAGAGTAAAGCTTCAGCTTGTTTCATAAATTTTTTAGCTTATCATTTTTTTTCTATTCTTAATTTTGCCTGAATACTTTCGAGAAAAACCGCTAACATATATTTCTATCTTTTCTCTAACTGCCTGAATCCCGAATTATACTTTTCTATTGGCTTAACACTTTTTTCACTGTAGTGTGTCTTTCTCAACCAATTTTTTAATCCTCCGGATCCATTCTTATAAGCTAAATGCTTACTACTAGTTTGACACGCCTTCTCTTCACTTGAAGACTGTTCTTCACTGCTGGCTGAATTTGTCTTTAACGAAAGAACGGGTCTGACATCACTGGCTCGTCTTGTTGCTTCTTTCTCCAGCAGTTTGGTGAATCATGAAGAAAGCAGTACTTCTTGTTTCTGCTATCTTGCCCTAGCTGGTTTTACTAGCTCCAAACTCTCTCTCAAATGTCCTTTCCACCGTCTTGGAACGACAATTGAAAAATGAGAAGCAAGAAAAAATAATTCAATGAAGCAATATGGCTAACTTTTAACGTCTAGACTTAGAGTGGAAGTAATTTTTGTTGCTAGGCTAAATGAGTCCGTGGCCTCTGCTGTTTCTGTAATCAAGCTCCGCCCTCTCTCTCTGTCACAATTATTTATTTAACAGAGTGAAACTTAAATTGTTAACAGAGAGAAAAGAACAGGAGACAAAAATTCGGAAACAAATTCCTTTTAATAACTCAACAAATCGTGTATAATTGAATAAAATGAATAATAACTGAATAATCTTTTCGTGTATTATTATCCACATAAATGATTAATTAATTAATTTTTAATTAATCAGGTAAGTAACAGTTCAAATTCTTGCAGCGTCTTTGAAGAGTCTTTCTGTCACATCAGCCTGGACAAAGGAATAGTGTAACGTGTAAATGCAGAGTATAATGAGTTACGCAGTGGAAATTAT
>JAHWFO010015411.1:1062443-1072778 GCA_023313115.1 Rhysida immarginata
AGAGATATACGCTCAATCCTCCGGGAAAGCGGCCTCGCACCGTCGTCTGCCCGTCGAACTCTCGACGGAAGAAGTCGCTCAGCACGGGCGACAAAGCACGGGGGTCACAATTTGCTAAAGTCAGAGTACTTACAAAGCAAGCTCCCGGTACGGAGAGCGTTCTTCCCGGGGAACTCCTCTGAAAAAGTTCACTCTGTCTTGTGCAGGCTGGAACGCTGCTCTCACAGGAACTTCTCCACGATAAAATCGCCGCCTGCGGAGCTTCTCCGTCGAGCTCACCTTGTCTCGGCGTATCACGCTGTCGAACCGGCGTTCCGTTGCCTCCGCCCAGCTGTGGCTCCGCACGTTCCAGACTCTGCCTCGCGACGACGAAGAGCCCTTTTCGCTTGGGATCGAAGCTGCTCTTTCCGACTCCTCTCCGTTCCGTCGTCCGGGTCGCTCTCCCCTTTTTCTTCAAAACTTCAAGCCAAGAAAGCTTCGAGGCTCCGTCTCGAAGCCTCCTTGCTACCTCATTGGTTCGGGCGTGCTGGTTGGTATGACGACACTGTCTGCCCCGCTCCTCCCCCGCCTTCGAACGGGTGAATATGCGAGAGCGGTAAAAGCAGTCAGTGTCGCCGGGAATCGAACCTGGTTTCGATTTCCGTGACAAATAGTATCAGTTGATGGAGATGAAGGCTTGGCTGGTTCCTCCGTGTGGGTATCACTGGCCTTCCTTTCTATTTGCGAAGCGACAGGAGGGTGGCTTCCTATTTGGATGTGAAGACGACTGAATCGCTCCAACTCAAACGGCGGGTTGTGGGGAGGGGCAGATGACTCGAGATGCGAAGCGCGTATTTTTCTACTCTTGGTCTCCAGCGTTGATTGGAAGAGTAAAATCGTCAGTTATTGAATCTTAAAACGTGATTTTAAATGAAAAGAGCAGAGCAGGTTTATTTAATTTTTCATATCTTTTCTGTAGATTCAAAGGGCCTAGGGGCGATTCTGCGTGTGATGACAAATGGACGCCTTTTGAAATCAATGAATAGTTTTTCCTACTGCTACGAGCATATACATGATTCGTCCTCATTAGGCGAGGACACTCGTGAACTCGTAGGATGAGCATGCCATCAGAATTTCTGTGTTGCCTCCAATTCCAACTCAGATTCTAACTGTGTGACTCCAACTTAATTGCTCTTCCTCTGCCTCCCTTTATATTCCATGATTTCTTCTTCTTTATTTGCATGTTGCTTTCATCGTCAAATCCCAAATGCTCCCTTTCGGGAAGCATCAACTCTTGTTGGCAGGGAATCGTCCATTCAAACCTTAAAAGAAATATTTTTCTTCCTCTTTCAAAGTCATCTCATTCGATCGTTTCGAAATCGTTTTAAATGAGGTGACAGCCCAGATTTATGGAACTTGCGCAGGCCTAAGTTGTGTTTAATTATGCAGTTTACCGTCAATGCAGATGTTCCTTTCTTTGAGCCATGGCCTTCTGTGTCAGAGTTTTCCTGTGCTACCATCTTGCTGATCTTTTTGAGTGTCATGTAAACAGGTGTGATGGGGTGTCTTCCGCGGTAGCTTTTCATCGGTGAGCTTGTCAGGAATGCCCGATTTACGTACGTCAGCCAAAATGGAGTTAACAACAGGCTTCGATAATGAAATTCCTGGTGCATGATGCGTGCGCACTAAAGCCAGCCTTGGAAAGCGCTCGTACAGTTCATTCCAAAAGCGTTTTCACTTGCTTGGCAGGAGCTTCTCTAAGCAAAGTTGATTGGATATAAAGTCTAGTAGTTTGAACAAACATCGGAAAAGATTAAATTGGACTTGGCCATCCAGAGTGAAAATAGGGAAGTGGTTTATGACTGCTTTGGGAGAATTACAGCAATTTTAACTAGAAAGATTAATTGCTACTATTTATTTCAGTGAAATCGACTTTGCAGATGATACATTTAACATACTTATTAAAAACAAAGCAATAAATATTAAAAATATCTGAAGAATGTTCGATGAGGTTTATCCTACATAAAACATCAGATATTTAAATTATTGATGAAAATAGGAACGATAACTCCACAAGCTGAATTCAAACTAGGAACCTTCGAAGAGCTGAAATTTCCTGGTTCAAATCCAAGCTGTGGAATATTCTTTCTAATTTTCATCAATAAATATATAGTTTATTTATTTAGTTTTTCTGCATTTTGAACATTGATATTTTTACTTATTACTTTTCAAATTCTGTAATATTTTGATACCGAAATTGTTCATGCCACCATATATTATGCATATATTTTATAAGAAAAAGAAAGCCATTAAGATATACCATATACTAAACAGCATATTGTATACTGCATACATTTATGCTTTCTTCATATATAAAATACCGTATTGTTATACATTATTTTTTTCCGTCATGGATGAGAATACAATTTGTTTGCCAATGCGTTATTTTTAAGCATAAACCCAGAAGATACTGTATTTCATTTCGAAAGATAGGTATCTATTCCCTATGAAATACCATAATAGATTTATGTATTATATATTACTATTTCTTTAAATGTGCAGAAAACTTCCATGAAAAATATCTAATGATTTAATTCGTGTATTCGCTATTATATTTTTGAGCGTGCTTTGCTAACTTATCGCTTACTTCCTCGTGTAGTTTTCACGTTATTATACAGAATTTCTGCTAAAATAATAATAATATACATTGTCATATTAATAATGAAAAAACACTTTCCTAACAAAGGCTCAAAATCAGATTTCAATTAAAACAGTTTGACGTCACTCATTATGCCTATATATCCCTGTTGCAAAGAAACAATAAATGGCATGGTCAGACGTGATTTGAACTTTACTTCTTGCCAGAAGCGATTAATCTCACTGATTTAATGTAATGCAAGGAAGCCAAACATCGTTCACTTAAGTGAAAACGCTTTTGGAATGAACTGTGCATACCCACGCCAAAAATCAGTAATTTTTCCAGTAATGTGGTAGATTTTCTGCACTTGTTTCCTGAACAAATATTTATGCAATGCGCCCTGATATACCATGGGATTTAATAGATTTGGGCGTATTTCATTGCCGGGGAGAGGTGTTCAAAATCGGTTAAGTTAAAGAAAAATTACCCACTCTAGCATGTAAGCTGCTCTGCTGATCAGATTGTGACCCTTATGAAGTGCAGTAAATGAGGCTAGTTGCATGAATCATCGAGTTTCTTTCAGCTTAACCTGGATGTCGCATCTATATTTTCTTATTCTGTGGTTGGGGGCGTCAGGTGGACAAACCGATTTAAAAAATTTTAAACAGCACTTGGTGCCAAGTTTGTCAATTCTTCAAAAGAAAACAGCTATTGTCATATCGTCGAGGCAGAAGCTGTAGCCCATTTCCCCGCCATTGCATTAGCCTATGATTCTAGATGATGTTCAAAGTAATCATTTTCTTGAATAGGGACAGTTTCAATTTTGTTTTTGTGTATCCAGTAACAAGAATGGGCACATGCAGCCCGTATAACGATTTTCGTTTAAACTCTTTTTCCTTTTTACTTGTTTTGCATGTGGAAATTTAGGCAAAAGTTGATATCTGAAGCCAACTTGAAAAATTGAAATTTGCGTGTCGAGAAATTTGTTTAAATATTTGAGATCTGTTTAGTGGAAGGATTAATACTTCAGTAATTGAATATCATTTAAACTTGCTGTACACATTATTAGATATGATACTGGTAAAAAAAAGATAGGCTGTTTAATACATACAGGATTATTCAAAAAGATGGAATAGATTTGAAATATTTATTTCAAACACACAATAATAAAACACATTCCGCACATCACCCGTCTAGAAAAGTTCCATACACTGCCAAGAAGCTGAATTTTTTTCACTTTTATTTAGAAAAGGAGGAGTATTCACAGGAGTCACAGGAGCAGTCTTCTTTGTGCTGCTGTTTGCATAGTGAACCTATTGTTCAAGTAAATTGAATTCTGCATTTGGTTCAACAAACAGCCGCTCGTTAGAAACAGATTTACAAGTGCCATAAAAATTTCATAAAAAGAGTGTTCTATATTTAAAAGGAAAAGCACTGGTCACCTGGCACGTGAGACAAAAATGATGAGGGTATCCAAGTTGCATTCGAAAAGAGCCCTAAGAATCCTATATTGTAGTACAGACATGATCAATATTGAACCTTGTAATTCCCGAGACACCGGAATATAATGAAGTGCGGAATGTCTCCTACTTTTATGCTTTGTTTGAAATAAACATTTTTCTCAAATTTGACCATAATGGCAATTAGAATTCATTCAAGTAATTAATACTTTGCTAAAATTTTGCTCTAAATACGCATTTTATTACAGCTGGTCTCTTCTAAATCCATTTATTTAGGAACATGGTGCTTCAGGGTATGGTTTCTTACACATTCTGAAGAATTTTGCGGATAGATCGTCGATCGTGGCCTTCAATGTAACAAATCAAAATATCAGTATTGGATGGAAAGCCTTCTGGATGATTATAACACTGGCTGGTTTTACCCTAACTATCATACAGTCAATCGCAGTCATTAATAGTTATAGAAGGTAATTATGAAAAAACTTTTTTCAGTAATTTTCTAATGTTTTT
This sequence comes from Rhysida immarginata, assembly GCA_023313115.1. Taxonomy (NCBI): domain Eukaryota; kingdom Metazoa; phylum Arthropoda; class Chilopoda; order Scolopendromorpha; family Scolopendridae; genus Rhysida; species Rhysida immarginata. Next base: position 1,067,031 of record JAHWFO010015411.1, read on the forward strand.
TATAATTTAGAGCCATGTGTTATTTTTAATAAATTAGCGTAACTTATATAAGAGGGGATTACTTGTAACTGTTACATTATAAGTTTTTAAGTAGTGGTAGAACATGCATATATTAATTATTCAATGCTTTTTAATTTCAAACTGGCATTTTCTTAAAAAAACTGTTCTTTTTTAAAATAGTCATTTTCTTTATTCTTAATTGGGGTCAGTTTTATTTTCCAAACGCTCTGTAGATGAAGTTTTAGATTCGAAATGCCTCGACTGTGTTTTGGTCCGGAGAGATAGAGGATTGGAGACCGCTCTTCCCTACGGCAGAGTAGAAGCACCCACAGGTCACATTTAGATAGGTAGTGGAAAAAACAAATTTCAGGTTTCTGTTGTTATGGCATACATGAATTGGTTCAGGCTTGCTTTGTTCCAGCAAAATAAATATGTAGAATCGTGATTTCAGAATCATCTTCATTTTTGATGAATTTAAACTGGGCCATTTGGCAACAACTTGTCACTCGGCAACAACTTGTCACTCAGATAGCTGCACTACCTGCACCTCCCCTCCCGCTACCTTAAAAAAATCACAAGTTTTTCATTGTGTATCATTTGTGCTACGTTTGTGCTGGTTTGTGCATCAAACGTTAAAGAGTTATAATGAAATCAAAATAAGGAGTCAAGTCCCATCTCTGAAATTCGAAATGATTTGATGAACCTTCGTTTTGTGCTACATTAGTTTAGGGGCTATAATGATGTGAAGTTTAGGGACGGGGAAGACTACAGTATGGGAAAATCATTAAATATTATTATTTTAATTAAAAAGGGTTAAGCAGCAGAAATGAGAGGAGCGTGGAAAAGACAGTAAATGCACAACCAAAGTTCACTCTGCCAAAGCCTGTTCCCGCCAATTACTTCTTAATATGACAGGTAGTAGGCCTACACTTTTGTATCCATCTACAATTTGCTGACGCCTGTGCGGCAATAGGAGTATCGTTTACGTGCTTGGAAGCAACGAAGGCCTATGGAAGTTTCCATTGCGGAATCGCCGGCTTCCTCGATAACAATTTGGGAGTAGTTCACGGACTGGAATTCGCCGATAATCAGCAGCACAGCCTGAACTGATTGAAAGACCGTAAGCCACCTCATTTGTTTGTTTAATGGTGATTTCACGTATTTCGACGTTCTCTACCTCGTATTTAAATTGGCTTGCCACGCTCCCAGATATTTAAGTGCAAATAACCATTTAAAGTGCTACGGTTATATATATTAGTGTGTATTCCAGTTAAGAGTGCCTGATTTAAAGTGTCCGGTCGTCAACAAATTTATAATTCTGAAGTGATGCAAATTGGCCAGTAAATGTGTGTGTAGTGAATTATTTAAAGCTTGTTGTGCTACCGGCACCTTATTCCTAAATTCAATTGTGGTTTTAGTAAGTGTTTCCACAGGTATGAATCTAATAGGTGATTAGGATAATTTCGTGCTGTGTATGGGAAAAATTTTTGGGGCATATAATATAAAATATAGAACAATAAACATATTTTTCTCTCGTTTTACAGCTTGGATAACATTTATTCTTCTGCCTTGATGCCATTCTTGTTTGTAAACTAATAGAATGATCCTTCAGAAACGTTTCTTTACTTGTTGCTCATTCCATAGATGCAATTGTAGAAGCTATTCCTTGAATTACTTAAAATTGGCTCGCTGATCGTATAGTGGTTTTTATCACTTAAATCTCTACTTCACTTAAAGTAAATAGCTTATTATTTAAGATTTCTATCATCTACTGTTTACTTAATAGAGAAATCTTAAGAAACACTACCATTGAAAGGAAGTTAACCCCTCCCTCTCCCTTTTTCGAATAAACAAAATGCTATGCTGTCATCAATAAAATGACTCGAAAGTCACTAATTAGAGTTCAATTACTTCTTATCTCTAAAATCCCTTTTAACCCATTAAAAAATTGCTCACTCAACGAATTTGGATTGGAATTAAACAAAATACAGTTTTATTCAAAGTTTAAAAATTATTCAGTGAAAAGCTTAAAATGAACTAATTTAGTGGTTAGTGCAAATAAGATAATAAAAAATTGTTACAGACTATGTATTTGAATCAACAAAGTTTGGAAAGCTCTTAAACCCCACCAATCCAATGTTCTAAAGTTTTTATTTTTAAAGAAAATACACCATCGCCCATATTAATTTTTGCACTTATCTGAACTTGTCCTCTAGATCAATGTTTCACAATGATCCAAAACGTTAGGAGAGTCTACTCTAAGGATTTGCTGTTGTCAATTGCAGTACGTGTCGTGTGAAGCTGCTCGTTGCATTGCCAGTAAATTGTCAAATGGTAATTCACAAAATCGGTGTCTCCATCTGTCTGTAGCTTCGTCAGTCCCGCTGTTGGCAGCCGTGCTCACTGTCGCGCGTACTGAACATGATGGCTACTCCTCCGCATCAAAAGCTCGATCACTCTGCCTAGGTTTCGGACGCTCAAAACTCGTTTTCCCACGAAGGTATACGTTTTCGCAAAAACAGACGAGATTAGCTCCTTGCCTTTGCTTATGTTTCTCAGTCCGTTACCTGGTCACTCGAACATGTTCACCACTGCTCTGCTGAAAAAACACAACGCTCTCTCACTCCCGCATGCTTCACTTTCGATTCTCTCTTTCTCTTCTTTTTATATCTTCACATTTTCTTGCTGTTCAAAATTTCCGTTTTTTCAATAGTTCTTTGTTCAATGTTTCCAAATCACATTTTTATCTCACCACCTCCCATTTGTAGTTCTGACTGGATTATATTTTTTTAACTTTAAACTCCTCAAGTGTTCAAGAATGCCAACACATGGTTGCCCTGGTAACAGTGTGAGTCATCCATCCCCCCTTTTCGCTTTTTCTTGAGAAAAACTAACCAAAACAGAAGAGCTTTCCAAAACTAAATAAACGCTTGTTTAACAAGTAAAATTAAAAGAAGAACTCATTAGCTGAGCAATTTAAAGCACATTACGGATTAAAAAAATAAATTATAACTCAAATCGCGAAACAATTCCAATCAACTCGATTTAAAAGAACAATGAAAAGAATGTGACTTGAATAAAAAGCAAAAGTGAAGATTTTATCAAAACAATCTTCACTGTGACGAATCCCTTTGTTACAGAGGAATAACCCCTCCCCCCAAAAATTCTTCATCATAAAAAGAATTCACCCGAAATCATCAGTTCAGTAATAATCACGAATAACAACAGTATTTAAAAGAAAAAGCAAATGTCAAACTCCTCGCTTTTCCCCAACCATTATATCATTCCTCTCCTGTCCCCTGGTTATCTAATGTGATTCCTGAGTGAAGAGCTCTGTAATCTGGTCTATGTGCTCTATGTCTGAGCCCATACCTATGCTCTGGCAGAGCAATTGTTCTGGTCTCCCTTGTCTTTGCCGTTTTCTTCTTATCTAGTCGAGTATCTGTGTCTTCCTCACTCTCGCTCTCCAGTTCATCCATTTACTGTTCTTTATTCGGTGTACTGCACGGATGGTTTATATGGTGCGCATTGTTTTAAGTGGTCGATATGTACTGTCTATAAGTTTTTTCTTTAGATATCCTTGATCAAATAGTTTACGCCGTTAAAACGTTTTATAATGCCATACGGTCCCAGGTATTTGTATGCCAATTTTTTCTTTCTACCGCCTTTCCTCAATAGCCATACTTGTGTTTCCTCCTCAAATTCTTGTTTTGAGTGTCTATGTATGTTTGCATGCTCCAGTTTGTTCGCCTTCTCCTTATGTCCGTTTCCCTTGCTGTCTGTCGTGCTCTGTTCAACCTTTGTAGCAACATTATGCTATATGGTCTTGTCTCCTCCTCAGTGTCTCTTTTCATTTTAAGCTTTTCTGTTCCAGGTGTGTTGGGATCAAAACCATACATCATGTATGATGGCGTATCTCCTGTGTTCTCGTGAGGCGACGTACGAATTGCGAAAAGTGCTGCATCGAGCAGGTCTACCCAATCTTTTGGATTGTTTTGGCATAATGTCCTTAGCGTTTCGATTAAAGTCTGATTAAGGCGCTCCATATTCCATTTAACATCGATCTATAGGCTGTAGTTGGTTAATGTGAAATATTCAATTGTGCGTAGAGTATTTTTAATGATTCTGCCATAAAGTTATTCCCTCGGTCTGTAACGATTACCGCCGGGATCCCATATCTGCAAACTATATGTGAAAACAGCGCCTTCGCTATTTTCTGTGCCGTCTGTTCTTTTAATGCCGTCGCCTCTGGGAATCTCGTGAATACGTCCACCATTGTCAGGATATATCGATGGCCATGCTTAGAGTATTCCATCGGCTCTAACTCTCTTTTGTTTTGCTCTTTGACAGACGTGATATTGCTCTATAAATTGTTCGATGTCTTTCCTCATACCTGGCCAGAAATACGGCTGTTTTATTATTTGGATAGTTTTTTCAGTGCCCCTATGGCCTGCCAGGATGTTATGAGCATCCTGAAGAATTGCGTGTTTCATGTCATGTCCTACACAAATTTTATTTTTGTTATTCCTTCTATTGTTGAGTTCTTCCTTACAAGCAAATCAATCGTTCATGAGTGTAAACTGTTCCTTCTTTTGCCCTTGTTGTATGTCTCTTTTTATCTTTTGTACCCAGTTGTCCCTCTCTTGTACTTGTCTGTGTCCTTCCTCCAGTGTGCATTCTTCCACCTCCATGACCGTGATTGTTTCATCCCCTACTGCTCGTGACAGTAGATCTGCGACGGTGTTTTTTGCTCCTGGTATATGGGATATCGAAATGTCATACTCGTCAATCTCCAAAGACAATCTTAAGATTCTCTGGTTTGCACTGTTCATCATCCTAAGGAAGCTCAATGATTTATTGTCCGATTGTATATTTACTTTATAGCCAAGGATTATGCTTTGGAAGTGTCTAAGCGCTTTAATTATTGCTAGTGCTTCCTTTTCGATTGTACTGTATCTCGTGTGGGCTCCTCTCAGCTTTGCACTAAAATAGGCAATGGGTGGTAGGCCGCTGTCTGTCATCTGTTGCAACAACCATTCCAATTGCAGTCTGTGAGGCATCTGTGTGCAAGAAGAATGGTTTTCTATAGTCCGGGGATATCAGTACTGGCGGTGATGCAAGTGCTTCTCTCACCTTCTCAAACGCTGTTTGGCACTGTTCAGTCCCATCGAATTTTGCGCTTTTCTTCGTAAGTGTCATAAGTGGGGCGATTGTTTCGGACAATCACGGTATAAATTGTCTGTAGAAGTTGGTGGCGCCGACAAATCCTCTTACCTGTCGCATCGTCTTCGGTCTCTGTAGAGCGTGTATTGCCTCAACATTGCTTGGGTCTGGCTGTATACCCTCTGCAATGATAACATGTCCTAAGTATTTTACCTTATTTCGTGCAAACTGACATTTATCTCGTGCAAACTGACATTTATCTCGGTGTAATTTCACCTGTTATAATTTTAATTTGTTATACACCCATTTTAATAGTTCGGTATGTTCTTTTACCGTTTTCGAGTACATTAAAATATCGTTGTCAAGAAATTTGGAGGAGAGCAACATTAATTGTTGCCAAAGCCCAGTTCTTGAGGATGATATTAAGCAGACGATAAGAGCTAGAAGTTGGGAGAAGGGAGCGTCGGGCGTTTGGAATAATAGGAGAAGTCAGAAGAAGGGAGCGTCGGGCGTTGTTAATAATAGAGGTCAGAAGAACGGAGCGTCGTCTGTTATTAAAAAAGAGAATAGAGAATCTAGAGAGAG
>JAHWFO010015411.1:1087778-1158105 GCA_023313115.1 Rhysida immarginata
CACCCCAGATGGTGATTATGTCCAAAGTGACCATGACAAAGCTCAAGTCATTGCAAACTCACTGGAGACGCAGTTTGTAACACCTGATATCAACCATCCTGAAAGTCAACTCGTGACCCAGCGTGTGGAAGGCAGCATCACCAGCTTCCTTGATGTCCCCCATCATCCGTCGCAGATCCGGATTCAGACTGGTGAAATCAACTCCATCATATGGAGACTGAAAAAGAAGAAGGCCCCAGGAAACGACAAGGTAAGAAACATTGCACTAAAGAGTCTCCCGAAGAACGTTATTGATGACATCACGTCTCTAATTAATGACTGCTGGAAGTTCTCTTACTTCCCGACGTCCTGGAAGCAATCCACTGTCCTTAGTATCCCCAAACAAGGGCAAAATCCAGCTATACCCGGAAGCTACAGGCCTATTAGCCTACTTCCATCCATCTCCAAGGTTCTGGAAAAAACGATCCTTTACAGGTTCCAAGACCACTGTAATGCTAGAGGGCTAGTCCGGCAGGATCAGTTTGGCTTTCGGGCCAATTACTCCTGCCAGCTGCAGTTATGGAGGCTCGTTGAAGACTTGAGTACCCCACTTAACCTTTCAAGATACTGTGGGATAGTCTTTCTAGATGTCAGTAAGGCGTTCGATCAAGTATGGCATAAAGGGCTAATCTACAAAATGATCAGAGATGATTTCCCTCCTGATCTGATAGCGATGATCCAGTCTTTTCTTACCAATAGGACGTACCAGGCTAAGGTTGGTGAGAGTCTTTCCTCTCCCCGCGCAGTGAAGGCTGGCGTTCCACAAGGCTCTGTTCTCGGACCTATCCTCTTTAACTATTTTGTGCATGACTTCCCGAAACCCGAAAAGTGCAAACTGTACTTCTACGCAGACGACACTGCTATTATGACATGGGCGCACAAGCCATCCCTTGTTATCACTCGACTACAAAATGCCCTGAAGAGTTTTGAAAAATGGTTTAACTGCTGGCGACTGAACCTGAACGTAGGGAAGTGCAAAGCAATGTACTGTAACAAAAAATACAAGCGCCCTCCGGATTCTCTCGTCTTATTCAACAGGAAACTCGACTGGGTTGATAATTACAAGTACCTTGGTGTTGTCATAGATTCAAGGCTCTCGTGGAATCGCCACCTAACGTGCGCCCTGAACAAAGCGAAAAAGGCTAAATACAGCCTCTTAGCTCTCCTGGGACGCAACAGCTCCCTCAGCATTGACAATAAGCTTCTCCTTTACAAAACAATCGTTAGGACTATCCTGCTGTATGGCATGCCAGCGTGGGCAACTATCTCCAGAAGTAGTTGGAAGGAGCTCCAATCGTTTCAGAACGTCACATTGAGGACTATTGCCCAACTGGATAGAAGAACCGCGAAAAATCAGGCAATCCATGGTGACTTCAACATGACTCATATTGGGAAATACATCCAGGACCTACTCACGAATATGATCCTGAAGATCGAGAACCATGACAACGACTTGGTGAAGGGGATCCTGAGGCACTCAATGGAGATGAAGTGGCATACTAGGTACCGAAAGCCTAGACACGTTCTGGATGTAAATTTTGAGGACATTGGCAACGTTACCTTCCCGGAGTACTGGAAGTTGTGATACTCTATTTACCCCACGGTTTGATGGTTTTGTTCTGAATTGCTTTGCTCAGCTTCGTTGTGTCTCGTCTGACAATCGTCAATCTTATTTTTTGTTTGCATAATGTGGAGGACCTGTAGGGTTGGCCAGGCTTCTTGCCTATTTCAGTGTATTTCCTTTGGCGTTATACTCTGGATTGATGAGCTTAATGAAAGCGTTGCTTTCGTCCCATCTGAACACATGTTCACTCCACTGTTCGATTGTCGATTGTCGACTACTTTCATTACTTCAGGATAATTCTCTAATATTCTATTTGCTTTTAGAGAATTATCCTTTTTTGCTTTGATAAAGGATAGGCTCTATCCGAAACGTCAGCTCTTTATTTGATTTTTTAGTTTTATTTTGATTTTACTTATAGATTTATTATTTTTTTGTTATTTGTTAATTATTATTTTATTTTTCAGTTGTATTTATTAACTATTCACAAAGTCACTTATAGTCATGTTCTTGTTCTCTCTGGAGAACACCGGTATCCAATCCATTACGGCAGTTGTGGTTTCTACCTGTTCTGTTATGTTCTGTGGGGCCATTCTGTCCAGAGAGTCTTAAATCAATAACCTAGCTTGCGTCGTTACTTCACAATCCCTCAAAGTCCTTTAACGGTTCACTAGGAGTGCTGAAATTGCGTCTGACGTGTTGCCAGATTAAACGCTCAGTCACGGCCCCACTGTAGCCTTGGGCTTTTCTCTGAATTACTCAAACTTGGCTCGCTGATCGTATAGTGGCTTTTATCACTTAAATCTCTACTTTACTTAAAGTAAATAGCTTATTATTTAAGATTTCTATCATATACTGTTTACTTAATAGAGAAATCTCAAGAAACACTACCATCAAAAGGAAATTAACCCCTCCCTCTCCCTTTTTCAAATAAACAAAATGCTAAGCCGTCATCAATAAAATGACTCGAAAGACACTAATTAGAATTCAATTACTTCTTATCTCTAAAATCCCTTTTAGCCTATTAAAAAGTTGCTCACTCAACGAATTGGGATTGGAATTAGAGAGTTTTATTCAAAGTTTAAAAATTATTCACTGAAAAGCTTAAAGTGAACTAGGTTAGTGGTTAGTGCAAATAAGAATAAAAAATTGTTGCAGACTATGTATTTCAATCAAGAAAGTTTGGAAAGCTCTTAAACCCCACCAATCCAATGTTCGAAAGTTTTTATGTCTAAAGAAAATACACCATCGCGTGCGCCCATATTAAATTTTGCACTTATCTGAATTTGTCCTCTAGATCAATGTTTCACAATTTGTAGTTCCAAAACGTAAGGAGAGTCTTGTCCCAGGATTTGGTGTTGTCAATTACAGTACTTGTCGTGTGAAGCTGCTTGTTGCTTTGCCAGTAAATTGTCGAATGGAAATTCACAGATTCGGTGTCTCCTTCTGTCTGTAGCTTCGTCTATCCCGCCATTGGCAGCCGTGCTCGCCTTCGTGCGTTCTGAACGTTGTGGTTACTCCTCCGCTCACCAAATGTTCGGTTACTCTGCTTAGGTTTCGGACGCTCAAAACTCGTTGTCCCATGAAGGTATACGTTTTCGCAAAAACAGACGAGATTAGTTCCTTGCCTTTGCTTATGTTTCAGTCCGTTACCTGGTCACTCGAACATGTTCACCACTGCTCTGCTCAAAAAACAAAACGCTCTCTCATTCCCGCATGCTCCACTTTCGATTCTCTCTTTCTCTTCTTTTTATATCTTCAAATTTTCTTGTTGTTCAAAATTTCCGTATCTTCAATAGTTCCTTGTTCAATGTTTCCAAATCACATTTTTATCTCACCACCTCCCATTTGTAGTTCTGACTGGATTATTTTTTTAAAATTTTAAACTCCTCACGTGTTCAAGAATGCCAACGCTTGGTTGCCCTGGTAACAGCGTGAGTCATCCATCCCCCTTTTCGCTTTCTCGTGGGAAAAAGAAACCAAAACGCAAGAGCTTTCCAAAACTAAATAAACGTTTGTTTTACCAGTAAAATTATAAGAAGAACTCGTTAACTGGGCAATTGAAAGCACATTACAGATTAAAAAAATAAATTATAACTCAAATCGCAAAAAAAGCCTAATCAACCCGACTCAAAAGAACAATGAAAAGAATGCGATTTGCATAAAAAACAACAGTGAAGATTTTATCACAGGGCTCGTCCACAAATTACGTCATCCTTTTTCCAAATAATTTTATACCCCCCTCCCCCCTGTGTCAGCACACGTCATATTTTTGTAAACCCTCCCTCCCCCCTTCGGTCATACGTCATCCTGACACGAAAAGTGACAATTAAATTCTATTAATCAAGATGTAACGAGGTAATAAATAAAAACAATGCAAACATTCAGGGAAAAATATACCAATTATTGAAATATTTGCACATCTTTAATCCATGGTGAGGTAGCCCAAATCTCCAAATCTTTAATTATTACAGACGTATTTTTTTGAGGTTGGTTCAGGAACGAACACGTCAGAAATAACAAATCTTCGCTAAGCCACACAATAATCATCATCATCCTTAATACCAGGCCTGTAAATATGAATCCGGAATTTACCTATAAATGGCTCTCGCTGCCAATGTATTTACCGTCAAATGGGGTCGTTGGCGCCATTTTCTTACTCTGACATCTGACAAAGATTTTCAACTCACATACAACAGCATACATGTATTTTCGAATTTTGTGCCTGGAAACTACGATTTGCGTACAGTATTGATTTTCTGTTACCATTTGAAGAAAACTGACGCAGAATCGTATTAAATGCTAGTTCGAAGCTTACGCTGAGTGGTAAATCACAGCGCTTTTGAGTGGTTTAAAAAAAATCAAAAGTGGCGTTTCTGACATGAGAAACGAAGAACGTGGAAGACACAAAGTTATCTATTATGAGCTGCTGAAACCTGACGAAACCGTTAATACCGAACGCTACCGACAACAAATGATCGATTTGTATCAAACTTTGAGTGAAAAACGACCAGAATATCAAAAAAAGGCAATACAAAGTGACTTTTCTTCATGATAATGCACCACCACACATAGCAAAACTTGGTCAAGAAAATGATTGAACAAGAAAAGTTTAGTTGGACAATACTTTCGCATGCGGCTTACTCATCAGACTTGGCTCCGACTACTACTTATTTGGATCGATGGGACACGCACTTGCTGAACCGCGCTTCACTTATTACGAAAATGTAGGAAAATGGCTCGATGACTGGTATACTTCAAAACAGCAACCGTTTTTTTGGTATGGCATCCACAAATTATCAGACAGGTGGAAAAAATTTATAGCCAGCGATGACCATTACTTCGAATAAAATATTTATTATCATTTTCATATAATAAAGGTCTATTTTCTGTACAAAAATTCCGACTTCATATTCACATACCTGGTAGATGAGTGCAAGTCTATCTCTCCTTGTTTGCAGGTAATATTATCTACGACTGCAAGTGTTGTAGCAGGAGATTCAAATTAGAGGTCTCGCCATGAATTGCTTGCTGGAATTTCATGCACTTGACAGAAAAGAAATAAAGACTACAAATTTGGCAAACACGTTTGTGCTAGTTTTCCTGCACACTTTGACAATATGCTTCATATGGGAGTATTCTATACTTTTATATGTAGTTGAGATAACTTTATGAGAAAGTGCAAGTGTTACAAACAAAATTGGAAACCGGTCACTGAGATGAATGGGATTTCCCTGTGGAAGTGCTGTAAATAAATTGGTTTGTTCGTTATTCCAAAAAAAATGTTAGGTATCTGCTTTTCCCCACGGTTTGTCATTAATACTTCTTAAGAATATTGTTTAGCACTGGGTTAAGAGTTCAGAGTTTTGTTTCTCATCTTATGCTTTTATTCGTATACGTTTATATTTATCCTAAATTGGGTACAGTTATATAAATATAAGGGGTACATAAGTATATCTCATTAAATCCGTCCATATTTACATATGTAATCACTTGCCTATTGGTTTGTTAACATGGCTATTTACACTGGGCAACAACGAAATTGCTTCTTAGGTGAAAATACCCGAACTTGAACGAATTTAACGTGCTGAGCACGAATATCACATTGAAAAGAGTTGATTGGCTCTCGTTGCAGTGATATTGATGCCTTGTCCGTTGTATCGGTTTTTCAGAATCACGGGAACCATCTTCCATCTATAACTATCGGGCATGCTGTGTACATGAAGGAGACGTAGGACAGTCTAAAGCACCTGTTGGAGAGGATTAACTAGAGTAAATATGGCTGGTAGATCTGTGCTAATCTGAAGGTAGTGTCTCTGTTGATAGGTTTGCAGCAGAGAGATATAAAGTACTGCTATTTCTTTGTCTATGGGACAGCAGAGCAATCGATTTGCACTACATCAAGAAAGAATGGCCTCCAAGCCTAGAGAAAAGAATGTAAAGCACCCACCATTGGCAGAACCACACAAAATAAACATTCCTCGTTTGCAAATTACTAAGAAACAATAGCCAATTCAGCTTTTTCTTAATCATAGTCGTGTTCAGCACATTGAATTCATTCAGAAATGACTTTTCATCTTGGAAGCATGAACTTTTTGAAATTTTGTTGTCCAGTTATTAAATGATTAACAATTTGTTATTTAAGTACATTATTTAATCAGTTTATATATAAATTATGCGTTTATAATAATATTTTCTTATATATTTGTTCAAAAATTTCTCCATTTACTTAATTGCTAGAAACTCACTCTCCACTCGTGTCAATTTCTCCCATGATTGACTGGGGATGAAAGATTGTCCATATGGGCGCAATTAGAATTATATGTTAATTAGATTATAAATTGCTCACATATTAAATCTTGTAACTTTTAACTGAAGATGGTTTAAAATAAAACGCGTATAAAAATAAAAATAAAGTTTGTTGCAAATTTGAACCTGGATATCACTGTTCTTAATTCATTGTGTAACATGGAATAATGCAATCTATGTAAAACCACAGATGAAAGATATCTCTTTCAACTGTGGTAAAACCGTCTCGTATATTCATGTAATTAATTCCCTGCACTTCCCGTGTGAAATTGGAGTGGTTGCGTCTCAAAATGTTCCTCAAGTCTATTATAAATTTACATTTATTTATGTATGTATATTAGTTTAAACTGATTAGTGATGACTGTCATTTTGGGCAAAACCCCCCAACCCCCGCTTGTCATTCTTTGTCAGCATTTCGCGATCCCCCCTTCCCCCTTGGATGGATGACGTAATTTGTGGATGACCCCAGAACAACCTTCATTGTGACGAATCCCTTCATCACACAATAAATGGTCCTTCCAACTCTCTTATTTTTTCCATAATTGATTAGAAGAGATTCCACTTCATGATAAAACTACGGACATTATGCTACATGTTTGAAGCTGCATTTGTTAATCACTTTCGCTTTTTAAAAACACGCCACTAGAGGTCAATAAAATCTACATTCTCGAGGCCTGTACCATGCAGTAATAAAATCTTGTAAACATTCCAAGAAGGAGCTTTAGCAGTGAAGCAGAAATACATTTATACGTTTATTAAAAAAAATTACCCCCCCCCCCTCCGGGTCCCCAGTAGGATAAGGCAAGTCATCTATTTTTATCCCTTAATCTGCACTTTTACCTCTCGCCAAGTTTTTTTAAATCAATAAATTGATTTTCTCGAACGTAATATGTAAAAAATGTAAATAACCTCGTATCTTCTTTCCTTTCTCATCATTTCCGAACGTATAATATATCACATGGCATATGTTGCCATAGTTCTAAGGACCAAGTGACTTCCACCCCTGCAAATCCGATCCCACTGGAAGAATTGGGCCTAAACTTCATAGCAATGTAGATCTTGCCTAGACGAATCTGGATACTGGATTTTACACCTTTACGTACCTAAATAGCATATAGATATGTTGCCCTCCCTAAACCCACCCCCGAAACTCTGACCCCCGTGTACCAATCAAAACCAAACTAAATAGTGCAGATGGACATGCCCATTGTAAGCTACATTCCGAATTTCAAACTTCTACCTCATAAAAATGTAGAAATATGAAGGGGACGGACTTACATTATAAAACCAATAAGTAGCTCCATTCTTATTCTACTTACGAGGGTCAGTCAAATGAAAATCGGAAATATTTTTTTACAGCTCCTTTATTACAGACAGAGTTGGTACACTATTTTTCAATGTAGTCCCCATCTTGTCGATGCATTTCTGCCACCGAGTCGGGAAGGCATGGATACCTCGGGAAAAAAAATCTTCATATAATGGAGATCTTGATTATAGGAATGTGCATACCGAATTTCACTCCTTTATGTGCATAAATACACCTAGACCTTTTGGTCTCCTCTAATTTTCATCCCCAAAACTCCAACCTTAGTGGGCTAATCAAAACCAAACTAAATAGTTAAGGTGCACATACCCACAGTAAGCCACATTCCGAATTTCAAACTTCTACCTCAAAATAAAACCAATAAGTAGCTCCATTTTTTCGCTACTTAATAAGCTTATAGATTATGACCACTTGAGCAATCGTGCGTCGACAAAGCGATTTCACGTGCACACGCCGATGTCAATAATGCTTAAAAGAGGAACAGAAAGTAACAATGTATTTCATCTTGACAAATCGATTGTTATATGACATGCCAGTATCTTTGAATTCTTTACAGTCACTGTTTTAACACGTGAATTCGACTTGAAGGGGTCCACGAAAAATTCTGAAAACTTGACACGGCCGAGCTAAGATTTTGATGGTCATATTTCTGAAAACAGAATTTGAAAAAGTTAATCCGTTTTCAAGTTATCGTGCAAACGGCGGCCGGACGGCCGGATAAACGTACAGACCAAGAGCGCATTCCTCATGGAATCCATTACTCCATATGCCATTACTCCATGGCCTATATTATGAAAAGAATCCGTAACGCTTATTGTTAAGAATTTTCATCGGATCAACAATATGCGCGGGCCAACAATGTATATCTCATGTTTGTTATATCTCACTCAACAATGCAAGGCAAAGTTTGTGCAAGAATAGGGCAGTTCATTAGATATTCATTCTTTCGTTAATTCAAAATAAAAAAAAAATTTTCAACGCTACTTTGGCACGTTGGTTACATGGCATGTTCAGCAACCTTGACAGTGGGTTCGAATCCTTCGCAAAATACTTTTTAAACAGAAACAGTTTTGTTTCCCGTCTTCTTTTTGCCTTGACAAGTTCGGCGAAGACGGAAAGGTACAATTTTTATTATATATGCCCATCTTCGCCGAGCTTAAACATGTACATGACGAATTTGAAGATGTTAAGCATAAAATTGGTGTATCGTAACACGTTTGGTATGAGCATTGTTTTTCGACTGAACAGAAATATACCACTGTTGCACTCCATATGGAAACATGAGAAGAGGATCATACCATAGGTGATTTCAACAAATGGGTGTCCTTAGTATTGATTCTATCAATAAAATTGGTAGAGACTTTACAATACCATAAAAGGAAAACAGAGTTTCCGATTGGTTCCACCATTTATTCTCGGCTTTATCAAGGCTATCCATTAGAAGTTGTCAATAAATTCTAGGGTTGGCAGTCAATAGGTTGAATGTTTGGGATATTAAGCAATACAAAAGCCAATTCCATATAACCAGGTTTATTACATTGGACCAATAATATATATCTCAAGTCCAATAACGCAAAGCTAACTTTGTGCAACAATAGGCCAGTCGAGTTTGTGTCAAAAACTATACACTGGAAGGTAAGATTTCTATTATGTATGCCAGTCTTCGACAAGCTTAAACATGTACGTGATGAATTTGAAGATGGTAAGCATAAAACTGGCTTAACATAACAAGTTTGGTATGAATATTGTTTTAGACTGTACAGAAAAATGCCACCCTTGCATCCCATATGGAAACATAAGCACATAGTTCCGAGGATCATATCATGTGTGATTTTCTAAAATCCAAAGAACCCTACCATCTGTGCGCTGGTGCAAAGTAATATCACGATGTGCACTGACTCACTGCCAACCAAATCAACGTATGAAGTTGTCAATAAATTGTAGGGGCGACAGGACAATAGATTAAACGTTAAGGGTATTAAGCAATACATCAGCCAATTCCTAATAATCAGGTTCGTTACAAGCTAGGCCTACTATATTCAACGGGGATAACACAGGACAATTCGTTTTAATATCAAGAATTCCGTTGTGGCGTTTTGTATGTTTAGCCACTATGGTATTTAATGTATTTGTTTTTCTTTTGGAGCCACTTCCATTGTTTATGTCTAGAGCTTTGTTATTTGACTATACACGGGGCCCGCGCGCAGATTGCGCAATAATTAGTTTTAGCTTTGATCTTCAAACGCATTCGTATATCGATTTTTCATATTACTTTTTTATTATTCGTCAATTAACTTTTTTCGTATCTGCCCCTCCGTGGAAATTTGTGCCCCCTACGTTCATTAGTGTTGTCCTTTTTAAAAAGCTGTCTTTGTCGCTTACAACAGCATTGTCCGGAAGGTACCACGTGGCGATAAAGCTCAAATCATCTCCCTTCTTTCAAGCTGAAACGGAAAGCATTAAGAACATATCACCTCCCTTCTTCTTACTATTCTACTAAGATTGTAAATTGAGCTGTCTCTGCCGCTATTAGTTATAGCGTTTCCGGAAAGAACCAAGTGGAGGTGCATCTCTAGCTTCCCTGTTTTTCTTTTTTTTTTGTTTTAGAATTGTTAAAATAATAATGCCAACATTAATGCTCACGTTTCATAGCACGTTGAATTCCAGCTATCCTCTCCCTAACTGCGACTGGTCGAAGCTTAATCACAACGTGACATCGTGCTGCAAGCGCTATGAGCAATTAGTTCTTTTGTTTTCTTTACATGTATAAAGAAATGCAATTCTTAAATTTTTTAATGGTCCCTACATGCATATTTAATAAAACATAATAATGAGCTATTAAACTTTATTTCTATCAAAACAAAAATTCACCTTTTAAACTGCTGAACTGCAATTAGATCAGGCTCGCCACAAAAAAAATGGCTGACGATGTTGGTTGTGCATCATGGGGGATAGAAGAGAGAATTTTAATGGTCCATAAGTATTATTTTTAATCCTGTTCGTCATAAAACGTTGAAAGTTTATTTTTGTAGGTGTTTTTTTAATAATCTATGTTCTGGATTGTCCAGGAAAACAAGTAACAATGTAATAATACGCAGGTGAGAAGACCGACCAATCGCAGTCAGGGAGAGATTAGATGGAGTTCTACTATACTTCCTTGCAGCTATTTACATCAAAAATCATTGTTATTTTTGGGAACGTTGTCTGTTGGCTTTGATTTGCTAGAATTTTTACTTGTTCCTCGAGAAGATCTTTCATCATCTTTAGCTGTCCACAAAACAAGTACCTGTTTTGCCAATGATTTCAGTAATGTATTGCATTAGCTTCTCATCACATTTGGCATTCGCTCTATATTTCATTCTATGAGCTATCGCTTCCGCTCTATCTAGGTAATACAGCTGTCCTTAACCTAGATCACATTGTGTAAGAGGATGCAGCTGTTCAAACACGTTGCGATAAATTTGACCATGCATTTTAAAATAACAGCTGCCGCCATTAGTAAATTTAACATTGTTGCTCTTAAATGACGTGCATGAGTGTGCACTGTTATATTTGCGAATATTCTCATGGAAATGAGTTATCTTCTTTATCGCTCTTGTTTTTTGTTTGCTTTATCGCTATCTTGATCATCTATTTAAATTGATAATTTTTCAGGACAGGATTCCAACATATTGTCCAATATTTTGCACCACACAGAGGATATGACACGTTCATTGGGCCTAAATACGAACTTGTTTTCAATGCGCAAGCATCGCTCTCAGTGATCTCATATTTGGCTACGCATATAGTATTTTATCTATTTATTACGTTTGCTGCTTCAGATACTGCTAGCTTTTTACGAGGAGTTTCATCTGATGTCGTCATATCTTCAGATTTACGTTTTTATCGCAGTGCCTGCATGCATTCTCGCTGTTTTCTTCTTTTAGTTGCATGGATGTCAGGAGTCTGTATTAGTCTACGATTTCGCATGCGGTTACGTGCTTTTTCTCTCTCTATCTCAATCATTTCCGGTCTTTGTAATTGCCTTTGTTTTTCTTTTCATTGACGGGCGGTCAATCTTTCACTTGAATGAGCACTTTCATCACAGAGGTATGAAATCAACTTTGTTATCATTTTTGTTCGCATACGCAAAGCTTCAATTTGCCCATTGAGTTGCAAAGTGTTGCCATCAGTTATATTCTGCTCAAGTGTCAACAAGCACATTACACCACAATTAAAACCATCAGCTTATTGTGTGTAATTGCCTGGATGAGCTCGCTTAATAGGTTCATGACTCATGGTTAACTGGAGACCTGTTGCAATCTTAGTTAAACCACGAATAGTCAAGCCATCAATAGAATTCTGTGAACCCAACGGATCCTACACAATGAAACTTCGTGAATACTGTCACAAACCGCTAAGATCTAATGCTTCATGCCTGTGGATATTTCCAAATTCTTATGGTTGCTACTAATGAAAAGCGATGTCTGTGAAAATATGTGAAATTAGCAACACACACATCTCCATCAATGGAACGATCGAGAAATGGACAAAAACTGGAGTTCACAAAGCACATATCAGTGGAAACTTCCGTCATTAAGTTTTCCAAATATAAAAAGATTGAAATTTCATCAAGAAACGCAGCCTTCCCTCTCTTTGCCGGGTCTAAACGTTCAAAAGATTCTTTTAAGAAGGAGACGCTATCTGATGTGGAGCGTACCAGTTATCGCCCAGCAAGGCTGGGTGCATCGCTCCCAACATTAACAGGAACATTACTCACAACCATTGTTTATATTGCTCATTATTCATTGCTCAAATTGCCTCCCTTCTTTTCAAGCTGAAAACATTTATAACACAAAAGACAAAACATTATTGGATACATAGATTCAACAAATTAATTGTACGCGTCGCATAAACAGCACAAATGACTTAGTTTTGGCGGGCGCGCACATTTCAATACAATTTCTATTGTTGAAAGCTCGCATGTTTTCCTTTATTTATAGTTTGAGTAGTAAAGATTTAAATAAAAATTGTTGCTCAGACAACAATGGTTTGATGAATTTTCACTTCCAGCGTATGCTTCAAGCCAGCGTCAATATTGCTTAAACGTGCCACAACAATGCAAAACTGTTTCCGTGACGAACTCACATGTTCACCTTTATTTATAGTTGGATTGTTTAAACGGTCATGACTGCTTTGTTGTGTGGGAAGATAGTATGACATCATTATGTGGAGAACAGTTCTGGAAACGTGAATGTAAGGAACAAAAAATGATATACGTTGAGTGAGCTTCTGAAAAAGAGAAATCGGGGATAGTCTCTTCGAAGGTTCCTACAGAGTATAAAGAAATACTGGAGGAAGGGAACTGCTCTAGTTGGACAAGTGAGTAATTGTTTTGTTTATAGTGGAAAATAAACTCTCATTATTGTTGGCTTTTTCTTACGTGCCTATGTCCATGAACGAGGCATATGGAATGTTCCGCCGCCATTTGCCTGAAGCCTAACTGCATTGATGGCCATGACAGGAAAGAAGAGATTCTTTAATGGATACGTTTATAGATGGTATTACATGTATATGCGTTTGCAGTGAATTGCATATTGTAGCACTGTGGATTCTTTTCTCCTTTATGTGATGCACATGTATAATTTTCATTGCATATTGGTATTAATGTATGATCTCCTTTTTATTATTGCTTCATTGGAAGCCATTATTAAATCTTTCCCTCTATGTCGTTGGAGCATGTGTTCACAAGATTCTGTAAGAGTTCTAGCTGCACTAGAAATGAGAGATTATGAAGTGGACAATCACCTAGAGTATCATCTGGGAGCGTTTGTATTGTTACTCTATCCTCTGCAGATGCACATGACGCACATGGACACTCGCTATGAATAGTTTTATTAAACCCGACTTACCCATGATATAAGTATACGAGCAAAAAGCAGTCGATTTTCAAGTATAGTGGTTCATATGATCTGTAACTTTGGGTTATTTTTCTCGCAATAAATACGTTTAAAGAACAACATCCGACTTTGTCAATTATAATTTGAACATATTGGCACGAACCCTGGATCACTTCTGTAGTATTCATGGTGTAGTATATCAAAGAATCACTGTTGTTTGGCAAAAGAATTTCATATTTTATATTTTCCTTAAATCACAATAGTTATAAAATTTTAAGCCAACATATTTCAATTATACGTATTTTTACATAAATTTCCATTAATAAATGTTATAAAATATGTCAATGTTATTTTAAATTTAGAAGAATATGTTGTAATTTAATTGATAATAATTCTAATAATTTTAAATCAAAATAAATGCACCAAAAAAGCATGTATCATTCTTCCCCAACCCTGGGGAAGAGTGAGACAACGTGCTTCAGATTTGTTTTATTTTTTTTCATCAAAGGTTTTTCATAATAAAATCCGAAATTAAATTATGTCATAGCTGTATAAGTTTAGTAGTTCACCGAAAAAATTCGTTGCATTTGGTCCAATGTAACATGAAAAAACTGCTTTAGAAAAAAGTGTGTGTCACTGTTACCCACTCTCCCCTATTATATAATTAATCTATTGAAGGTGTGGCATATGTAGCGTTTTGTATGTATAGCCACAAATGTATTTAATATATTTGTTTTTCTTTTGGAGCCACTTCTAGTGTTTATATCTAGAGCTTTGTTATTTGGCTATTGTTTAAAGTGAACCTTTAGTCAAAAAAATTGTTTTGATATTTTATACATCTGAGTCTAAAAACACTAGTCCGCGTGAAAAAATTCAATATCTACCTTTATTTATTAACTAGCTGATATGCCCGGCGATGCTCGGGCTGTTTGTTTGATGAAATTTTGCAATATCGGAATTTGAATATACGTATGAACACACGAAAATTCCTTACAATTAATACAGTAAATATTAACTTTAGTGAAACGAAAGAATTCTTTAAAATGCTCGTACTGGAATTTCATGTACCACTGGGCTTGGCCAGGAAAATTCGACATTGGATCCTAAACTTTTTAGCATATCAAAGAAAGGCTATGAGTAATGAATTATTTCTGTCTAGATGTTTAATAGATAGATTTAGAGAGTTAAGGAAGTATTTACAGCCCCATGAACATCCCTCTTCCACATGAAACTGTTTTAATAAAGTTGTTTGTATCCAGTCACAGAGCCTGGAATCATGTCCTGAATGTGATTGTTCATATTGCCAGTATCAGTTTTTATTGCAAAGATTGATCTCTCACAAAATCAGTTGTGATCTTTATAATTTTATAATAATAATATTACCCGGCTTCGACCGGGTGGAAAAGATGCGTTGAGTAATTTTTTAACAATTGTTTGTTATGTTAAAAATTGAACTATGATTAACAAACTATGAAAGAAATGCAAGAAAATGAGAACTACAAAAATGATTTAACAGTGAACTGGGAACAAAAGAAAATTCAATTATATGTACAAAAGTAAATAATAAAAAAAGATAAGATAAATGAATTAGCTACACAGTTTCCGGGTCTATCTTTCATTTTGCTTCTGTAAACGAAATTGGTTAATAAAATAATATCTCAAATAACGCGCAATTTCTGTTGCTGTAGTCTACAATTGGAATGCTGTACTTATGGAAGAAGCGATTTCATCCCCTCTCTCGCATGAATTTGGATACTAATGTAATAAACTCGTACAACTTAAGTGCGCCGTCTGGCCTCGCCATCTAGTCTTCGATAAGACAGTATCGCCATCCAGTGACATCCTTTGAAAACAATTCAACTTTTCGAAAAATAAAAATAACTTAAAAAATTGATATAAACACGATATAAAAAGTACCCTACTGAAAGCACAACAACACTAGCTACGTACATAGAAAATTTCGTGGAGATTCCTTGAGTATTTTCTGAGTTACTTACTTACTTACTTACTTTTCAAACCCGCTTATCCGTTAGGGTCGCGGGGGCAGCAGCCCTAGGGAGGATCTCCAGCGATCGCGATCTTCCGCCATCAGGCGCATGTCCTCCCTGGTAATATCCAAGCGACTCGAACCCAGATTCTCCATGTAGTCTAGCCACCTGGTTCTAGGCCGACTCCTTGGTCTCTTACCCACCGGCTTGGAAAATAACAACTGACTAGGAAGACTAGTTTGCGGCATCCGTATCACGTGGCTATACCAGCGCAACTGAGATCTCTCAATGCGGAGAAGTAGCGGCTCAACACCTAAAGATTCCCTTATTGTGCTGCTGTACACTCTATCTAGTAGGGTAACACCTGCCACACCTCTCAGGAATCTCATTTCGGCCGCTTGTACCCGCGATCGCACTCTTTCGGTCATTACCCAAGCCTCATGACCATAGGTGAGAATGGGGACAAAGATAGATTTGAAAACGGAGAGCTTGGCTTTGTTACCCAGCTCTCGTTTCGTTACCACGGATCGCCACAGTTCACGTCTGACACAGCTTGCTGCACCGATCCGAGCATCCAATTCTTTCTCCTGCAGTCCATCACTCGTGAATGCAATCCCGAGATACTTGAACTTCTCCACCTGTCTCAATGAGGCTCCCCTAACATGGAGAGCGCACTGAGCAGGCTGTCTTGAAAGAACCAGAACTTCGGTTTTAGCCACACTGATCTTCATCCCAGCTTCTTCACATTTGGCTGCAAACCGGTCTAGTGCATGCTGAAGGTTCGTGCGAGAAGACCCAAGCAGGACAAGGTCGTCCGCAAAGAGCAACCTCTCCACCAGGCAGTCGCCCACACAAACACGCTCATCGCCTCGGCTGCCCCTGTCTATCCAGTCCATAAAGATAATGAACAAGATGGGCGACAGTACGCACCCTTGGCGGAGTCCAACACCCACTGTGAACGGTCTTGACTTAATGCCATTTATCCGGACACACATCTCAGAGCTTTCGTACAGAGACATGATAGCAACCAGTAATTGCCCATCCACTCCATACTCTTGCAACACTTGCCAGAGCTTCTCCCGAGGAACCCTGTCATATGCCTTTTCGAGGTCCACAAAACAAGCGTAGACCTCTTTTGCATACTCCTAGGATTTCTCAAAGATTTGCCTTAGAGCAAAGATGTGATCCGTCGTGCTTCGGCCAGGTCGGAAACCACACTGCTCCCCCGACAGTTTGGAGTCGACTATTTCCCGACTTCTCTTCTCCAGACACTTAGCGTACACTTTCCCAGGAATGCTGAGGAAAGAGATGCCTCGATAGTTGTTGCAATCTCTCTGATCTCCCTTTTTGAAGATAGGGATCACAATTCCTGTCTGCCATTGCTTAGGGGCCTGTCCAGATATCCAAGCAACCTGACACACTCGAGTCAGCCACAGGATACCATCCTGATTTAAGGCCTTTAACATCTCGGACCGGATTTCATCATCACCTGCAGCTTTGCCAGTCTTCAGGGACTTAATTGCCCATCTGACTTCTGTTTCAGTGATACTACCGTGACTATTCTCCGCTCCAAGGTGCACCTCGTATGCCTCAGTTGTTGTTGTCACCGGATTAAGAAGAGATGCAAAGTATTCCTTCCACCTATGCAATACGCTCTCCTCCGTTTTCAGAAGCCTCCCATCTGAACTCTTAATAGTTTGTGATGAAAGAGACTTCTTTCCACGGAGGTGGCGCACGGTCTGCCAGAACACCTTGTTTGCCGAACCATAGTCTGCCTCCAATTTCTCCCCGAACTTCTCCCAGGCCTTGGCTTTAGCTGTTGATACTGTCTTTGCTGCTGCTTTTCGCGCCTCAGTGTACCGCACTCGACTCGAAGTTGACTTATTTGCAAGCCATAGCAAATAGGCTTCCTTCTTTGCCTTGACAGCTTCTTGGACTTCACCGTTCCACCATGCAGTCCTTTTCTCACCGCCCTGCGCCACACTCAGCCGCTTACGACCACAGCACAAAGCAGCCGAAGTAATCACAGCAGTTTTAAACAACTGCCACTCCTCTTCAACAGTACCACGATCACTGGGTAGTTGTTTGAAACTTGAAGATATGCTATCTGCAAAGGTCTTCCTCACAGCTCTATCCTCCAGTGCCTCCCATTTGATGCGCCAAGTTTGTCTGAACCTAGTATTTCGCTTGGTTGGCATGGATTCAGAGAACCGCAAAGTGCAGACAACAAGGTGGTGATCAGTTGATAGTTCTGCCCCTCTTCTCACACGAGTATCCAACACTGATCGGAATAAGTCAGCTGAAACAATTACAAAATCAATCAGTGACTTCTGGTCAATTGCATCCCTGTACCAGGTATACTTATGGACATCCCTGTGCTGGAAGAAGGTGTTTGTGATGGAAAGTCCATTGTTGCAACAGAGATCCAACAAGCACCTCCCATTCGCATTTAAATCGGGGTCACCATTAATCCCAATCACGCCCCTCCACGTTTGGTCATCAGCCCCTACGTGTGCATTGAAGTCGCCCATCAGGATGACAGAATCTGCACTCCCTCTCCTGCTAAGAGCAGCATCAACTTCATCTAGAAAAAGTGGGTACTCTGTGACTGCATTCGGAGCATATGCAACGAATAGAGAGAGAGACCGTTTCCCTATCTGAAGCCTCAGGAGACACAGTCTTCCACCTAAGGGGGTCCAATCTGCAACATAATCTCCCAGCCGGGGACTTGTGAGTATCCCCACTCCCGCCTGGGCAGTCATGTTAGGGTTGACACCAGACTAGAAAAGCTTCCACCCTCCTTCTAAGTCCACAGTTCCAGAACCCGGACGTTTCGTAGAGGTAATACCTATGATATCCAGTTGATACCGTTTGGCTTCCTCCACTAATTCTGATTCCTTTCCTGTCATGGAGAATACCTTCCAAGTGCCGATTGACAGCACCCGATCCCGTTGTCGCTTTACCAGTTTCTCCTCCTGGGTAAAGGCATGCGCTGCCCCCGACCGTTTCCCCAAGTGCATAGCGAGTGCACTGGTGGGGCTTCTCGGAGGCATTGCTCCGAGATAACAGCCGGGAGACTGTCGACTATTTTTCGAACGAGAGCCTCTGCCTAACTCCCGAACGCGGGTGACTTTAACCTGCGCCACACCCGATGCAGTATAAATTCTCTTATTTGTCAACATCATGAGATATGTTTGTTTGGATACTCTTCGTCTCACTTCTCAACCATGCCCTTTCTGGTAAGGGTGACCCTAAGGTAGCCGTGCTACAACCAGCATAGCTCACAGAATCCCTGAAGCACCCAAACCCCTGACCCACGGTTAGGGGGCATCCATTTTCTGAGTTATGAAAGGAATTAAGTACAGAGAGGGAGCGTGACAGCAGGCAGACGGACGGACGCTTTAGAGAATTAAGTATAAGAGTAAGATAAACATTTTTAGGTAAAAAATTATAGCTCATAGAGGCCGCCATCTTTCCCCGAATGCGCAAAGGAACACAGGAATTAAGTGACGTCAGGTATGGCCTGCGCAAAACAAGGCCAACTATAGATGAGAACGCGCAGCTGCAACAGGCGATCCAGCTTTAAGAACTAACGTGGTTTACTGCATTGCTTATGGCTGTAATAATAAGTCTACCACAAACAAAACTTACAGCTAAAAAATCAACAACTTTTGAAGCAATGGTTGCGCAATATTAACAGGGAAAATTCTCCAGTAAATTAAATAGTCAGGATGCGTCCTCGTCTCCTGAAGCCAGACGCGATACCGACGGTTTTCGTTCACCGGCAACCTGAACAAACACTAAAGAGAATACTATCCAAACAGCTCCAGAAATGCAAACACCGATTTGAAGTAAGTATAAAATTCAAAATGAAATGTCAGTATTTCTTATATACGTTACGGTAAAAAGAACGATGTTAAAATACATCGCCGAACTTGATCGCATTAAGCTTAACACGCGAATGATAAAATAGATTACTGCTAACCTTTACCCAGTTGGCGATATTAATTAATTTTTACAAAAACAGAGAAAAAAAACTTCAAGTAACTCTTAATATTTATAAACCATTGAACGTTGAATATAGAGACTGTAAAACTAAAGGCGACTTAAAAACTAGAATGTAAACGGTTTCAATGGTTTGGCTTCCATTTCTCTCTCCCGCTGCCTCTGCTCAACCTCCTTAAAGCTGGATCGCCTCCTACAGCTGCGCGTTCTCATCTATACTTAGCCTTGTTTTGCACAGGCCATACCTGATGTCACATAATTTTCGTCTTCCTTTGCGAATTCCGGGAAGGATGGCAGCCTCCATGGGCTATAATATTTTATCTAAAAATGCTGTTTATTAATAAATAAAAATAGATATTAAATTTTCTCCACGCGGACTATTGTTTGTTAGACTTAGATGTATAAAATATCCCAAAAAAATTTTGACTAAAGGTTCACTTTATGGGTTATGACTGCTGTGTTGCGTGGGGTGATAGCGTGGCATTATTACGGGGAGAACAGTTCTGGAAACGTGAATGTAAGGAACGAAAAAAGATACAGATTGAGTGTGCCTCTGAAGAAGAGAAATAGGGGATAGTCTCTTCGAAGGCTCATGCGGAGCATAAAGAAATACTGGAGGAAGGGAACTGCTCTGGTTGGACCTAGGAGTAATTGTTTTGTTTATAGTGGAAAATAAATTCTCATTATTATTGGTTTTTTCTTATGTGCCTATGTCCATGAATGAGGAGTATGAAATGTTCCGCCGCCATATTACTGAAGCCATATTACTGCATTGATGGCCATGACAGGAAAGAGATTCTTCTGTAGATATTTTATACACTACCCTTTCAAAAGTCATAGGACAACATCACTTTAATAGAAACACTCAAAATATACATATTTTAGTACCTTGTTGGTCCACCTTTTGCTGCTACCACACCATCTACTGTCTCGGGCATACTGTCAAGAAGTATTTGATATGTTTCAACAGGTAATTTTCTACTTCTGCCATAAGTGTCTTGGACAGTTCGGTCACGGATTTCGGGCGTTCTGCACATGCGCGCAATCGATGTTCCAACATGTTCCACAGATGTTCGATGGGGTTCAGATCAGGGCTCTGTGCAGGCCAGTCAAGTTCTCGAACCCCCTTTTCATCAAACCATGTGCCTACAGCCCTTATTTTATGGCAAGGTGCGTTATCATGCTGAAACAGAAAAGGGCCATTGCTAATATGCTGCCAGAGAGATGGGAGTGCTGCGTTGTCCAGAATGTCTTGGTAACGCTCTGTGTTTAGATGTCAGTCCACAAAATGATTGCATCCAACCCATACCATTAAAAGCACCACAACACAATCACTGACCCTCTGCTAAACTTCACCGTGGGCACATTACAGCTTGGCAGATAACGTTCTCCGGGAATTCGACATACCTTAACGCGTCCATCTGATTGCCAGATGGTGTAGTGGGACTCATCACTTCATTCAACCATTCGCCAGTGAACCAGAGTCCAATGTCGTCGCTCTTTGCACCAGTACAATCTCCTCATTGCGTTGCTGGTGTTGACGTTAGGTTTGTGAGCTGCCGCTCTGCTGTAAAAACTCATTGCATGCAATTCCCTGCGAACGGTCAGAGTGCTCACAGTTGTTGTCGCTGACTCTATGAACGATCTTGTCAGTCCATCAAGCGATGTGTGACGGTTTGCAGTGACCACTTTACGAAGAGCTCTTTGGTCTCTGGCTGACAAAATCTTGGGTCTTTCAGTCCTAGGCGGAACTCCTGTGGTGGCTTTCTCTTTCCATGACCGGATTACGTTGTGAACGGTCGATTTGGGGATGTTTAGGAGGGTTGACATCTCTCTAACAGAGATGGCATCCAACAATTGTACATCTTTGGAAGTTGAAAGATCTTTTCTTTGAGACATTTTTACAGCATTCTCGCAAGCATCATCTCATAATAGCATACTAACAGTGAAACTGCAAAGTAGTGTCCCATTTTCATGAAAATCAGATATATCCCATGACTTTTGATAAGGTAGTGTAGAAGATATTGTGTGTATTTACATGTGCTGTGAATTGCATATTGTAGCACTGTGGATTCTTTTCCCCGTTGTGTGATGCACATATGAAATTTTCATTGCATATTGATATTAATATATGGTCTCCTTTTAATTATTGTTTAATTGGAAGCTATTTCTATATTTGTTCCTCTTTGTTATTGGAGCATGTGTTCATAAGATTCTGTAAGAGTCTTGGCTGCACTAGAAATGACAGATTATGAAGTGGACAATCACCTACAGTACTCAACTGGGAGCATTTGTATTGTTTGTCTATTCTCTGCAGATTCACATGACGCACATAGATACTCTGTATGAATAACTTTAGTATACCCCACTTACCCATGATATAAGTATACGAGCAGAAAGCAGTCAATTTTCAATAGAGTGGTTCATTTGATCTGTAACTTTGGATTATTTTTCTCGCATTAAATACGTTTAAAGAACAATACCCGACTTTATCTATTATAATTTGAACATATTGGCACGAACCTAGGATCAGTCCTGGTTTCCCTATTTCGGAAAATAAACCCCCACATGGTGGTTACTTACACCGTTACAGGCGACTGGTCATTTTGTGGTGTTCGAATGTCAACAATTTCCCGTTCACCCAACTTATGCAATGACAATTAACGAGTCCCAGGGTCAAACCTTAAACAATATTGGTATATACCTAGAGTAGATAGATACTGATACACCGCCTTCGTTTTCCCTTGAAAACCTCGGCAAAGACGGGCATCTCAGCTAGTCAATACTATACAGATTTCTATAATCTTCTTCCTTGGTGTCCTTTATTCCAAGTGGTAGCAATGCTTCGACGCGGATTCGCTGATATTATGTGAAGTGGTTTCCAAAATTTCTTCTGATCACCGTTGCACTAGAAAACGGCGACCCTCCTGGGTTTAATGACGTGTGTTCCGAGTCTACCTCAGGAAAGAAACGCACAAAGATTACAATATTGAAATCCTTATAGAACACTAACGAGTACAGAGAAAAGTTGTCCATTTTAAGAGTGACAGAAGTAGGTCCAAAGAGTGCGATAAAGTCTGTACCCCACACTCGAGACAGAGTAGCCAAATGCGGCACGCAGCAAGAGATCTCCGCTTTGTCCGCTCTTGCATCACTGTTGTCGTCCAAATGCGATTTGCACGGGCCGCTACGTATATTGGGTAAATAATCCCCTCGCTACATAGATTAAGTTCGAGCAGGTTGGGATGATCATCTCGATAGCGTTCGTTTCCGTGTAGTGCGGAAATTTGGAGCTGTGTTGTACCTTCCTGTGTGGGACGGTGTCGGTTTGAAGCTCCTGAGATAGGTCCTGTTGAGCATCGACTTGCGTCCGAGAAATGGGTTCGCAATCATCTAAAAATATCTTTTTAATGGGCTTATTCCCTTGGGTCTTCGAAGTAATCGTTCTCATGGACAGTACTGGCTAGAGCGGACTGATGATCCCGGGACGTGGCACGGGAACAAGGCCTTCTGCTCTATTCCATATTTCGGCATCTTTTGTTCTGCTGGGTCCTCCGTTTGAGCTGCGACCATAGACCAGAGAATTCAAAATGTTTTTCAAGTTCATTGTTCGATATAATTCACCTGCCTTGTAATCATGTTGATATCCAAAAATTCTTTTCTTGTCGTCGGGCCTCTGATAATGGTTCCACTGCGTACTTCGATGAGAACGATGATTGCTCACCGACAGAGAATTCAGTTGCGTTGGCTGCCTTTTACGATGCTTCGGGTCATGTCCTGAGGTCGAAAGCGTAGAGTTTTAATTCTCTGAATTTTTCCATCTTCGTTGGGCTGAGTCCTGTCTCTGACATCCCTTTGCAGCATTCCGAAACTTGTGGCTGAATCCAAATCTCTCTGATTAATCGGTCCATTGCTTCTCTTTTTATTTCCCCCTTTAATGAATCTACGAGTTACGGGTTATGCAGGATCAATGAGAAGCTTGAATTTTCTTATTCGCATTTTTGGCCTCCTATTAACAGGTGAAAGGTTAATATTTTTTTCTTATCGGCGGCTTATTCTTTTGTTTTCCTGCCTCCCTCTTTGAAGAGAATGTGTTGGATCATCGAATTTGCTCGCTGTATTTTTCGAGGAAATCCAATGATCTCACACAGTGATACAATACAGTTCACCTTATCGATACAATTATCTTCACTTATTCTTATATCAGAATTGATATATACACTTCATATCTAAATTAAACTTTATTACAATTCCGTTCACATGCAATAAATACATTACCAAACGAGTATAATTAATTTAAAATTCATTGACTATTATATTATCTTATTTATATGTCCAAAGTTAGAATCAGATTTTTTAATTCTGATTAATTGTTTAATTCTGATTAATTGTTTTATGATTATCAAATTATTAGATTGAGATTTTAAATCAAAGCGTAAAAACAATCTGAAGCATAGTACTCTAAATTGTTACTGTTTACTTAATTCCATTTTATTACTTTTTCTTAGGGGTACAGAACTTTTAATACAATTTTCTGATTGATGCAATAAAATAACCTTTTCTTTAATTCGACAATAAATTCAAACTTACTTTTATTAGATCAATTACTTGTTCTATATATTACCCAAGCTATATGTTCCAACAAATTATATTTTCCTTGTTATATTGGTGTTGAGCGCCTTCATTCTCAAATCCACTCGCTAGACCTTTGCATGGCTAATTTTTACTCATATAAGCGGGAATAAAAAAATTATCATAAATTGGGTAAATTTCTCATTCGGAGGCGCAGTCTCTTCTAAATTCCGTACCCGAATTATCCATTAGACATTACTCTTAATGAATCCCCCGAAATCCTTACATAAAATGGCAGCAGTCGAAATAATTAGCAATAATTTGCATTAATGCCTAAGAAATTAGTATTTTTGAAGAAATTAGAATAAACATATTTTTACATATTGATTTACATAATTATATATCGGTTAGGATTTTAGAACTAGTATTGGCACTCGACTAAGATTAATTTGTCAAAAATCTTCTGCATTTTGTTATTTACAGTACGGAGCTACTATTCTCCTCCTGCTATTACATGGAAGAGATAAGACAATCCATGATATGGGAAGGGAAAACTATCAGACCTTTCTGTAGTGCATTTTGCATGCTCATTATTTTTTAAAAGACTCTTCTTCTATCTAGACACTCTGTTGCAAAATTATAAGACCTCACAACAATGTAATTGTTTAGACATTGTTTATTTATTTAAAGTAATCATTGTATTTTTCTTGTAATGTTAATACAAAATAAACACATTTTCAAGTGAAAACTTTTGTTTCAACACTCACATGTTTTAGCAAAATAAGAAAATAAGAAAACAGCTCTCACAGAACTATAAGACTAGTACAATCATTGCTCCTAATTGGTTTATTGACATCCAAATTAATAGTTAATGGAGCCCCCTTTATTCTTGATGACTTCAAAGACTCTTTTCGGCATGCTGTCTATTAAGTTTTGGATCACGGAAAGTTTCATAGCATTCCATGCCTCATATAGGGCAATTTTCAACTCCTTTACCCCTGAAAATTGACTATTGCGTTCATACATTTTGTTAACCATGATGCCCCAGACATTTTCGACAAGGTTTAAGTCCGGACTAAGGGATGGCCAAGGAATCGTGTTAATTTTCTGGTCTTAGAACCACTTCCTGGTGCATCGAGCAGCATGGCATGGGGCGTTATCTTGTTGAAACAACCAGTAATCACCTGCAATTAGTGGCCCGAATGGAACGAGATATTTGTATAGGAGGCTTTGGTACTTTTCTGCATTCATCCGTCCATCCACAAATACAAGATCAGCCAGTCCTTCATATCCGATGGCCGCCCATACCATGACTGATCCTCCACCCATCTGCCTGCTGAACCGTTCGAGTCTTTCATGTCGTAAATCATGCCAAAAATGAGAAAATCCATCGGGACCATCGAGACAGAATCTCTTCTCGTCTGAAAACACTACCTGTCGCCATTCGGAAGTCCAGGACATTCCTTCTTGGCACCAGTTGAGACGTGCTGTTTTGTGTGCAGGTGTTAGTTTTGGTCTTGAGATGGCCCTTCGCTTCACAACTGTTGAATTCGAATTTAAGCTTCTCCAAACTGTTGACTAGCCTGTTGTCCAGTCTCACGGGCAATCTGTCTTGTGGAGAGCTGCTCTTTCGTTGCAAGGGCATGAATGCGTCGGTCATCTCGGGCAGACAGTACTTACTTTCGTCCTCTTCGCTTGGCTGTCTCATAGCAATCATCTTTTTTAAGATATTATGTATAACTGTCTTGGACTTTCCAATTATTCGGGAAATTTCTTTTTCACTCTTTCCAGAGCCATGCAAAGAGTGGATTTTACGCACTTCACGTTCTGACAACTCTGTGCTTCGTGGCATTATTGTATGGTAGAGAAAAAGTCTGTAATGGACTTACCTAAAGTTTAAACTCTTTATTTGATTTGTATCATGTAGCCTAATACAGAATGGGCCGTTCCTAACTTGCATTAGATATTATTTCTGTCACTGGTCTTATAGTTCTGTAACAGTTGTTTTCTTATTTTTTTATTTTGCTAAAAAATGTGAGTGTTGAAACAAACGTTTTCACTTGAAAATGTGTTTATTTTGTATTAACATCACAAGAAAAATACAATGATTACTTTTAAATCAATAAACAATGTCTAAACAACTACATTGTTGTGAGGTCTTATAATTTTGCAACAGAGTGTATACATAAAAAAGAATGTTTGCGGGTTTGTTTGTGGGTGTGTTTTTTATACAAATCTACAGTTTTATTCCGATCCCGATGAAAATTTGCATACTTGACCTTCAAAGCATGAAGAAGGTCACTGTCTACCTCAGATGAGGAAAAAATAATTATCGATAAAAAAAATCGATATTTATGGTTATGGCAAGGCATATTAATGAGAAATATCTCATGACCAACAATGCAAGGAAAAGTTTGTGCAATATAGATAAGTTTCAATTTCTAAAAATGCATAGAATTCCTCAAAGAAAGAGAGGAAGGAAACTCCACAAAAGAAGTTTAATATGTATCATATATGTATACATTTCGGCTACCAAGTAGCCATCTTCAGTATGTCTCAATGTTATCAGCAAAGATACAGCTTTTATAAGGTTTTGGAACCAATCGGGATACCAGGCTAGTGGTAAATATCCTGATTTGTTTACAAGAAAAAATAAACACAATACAAAAAAACAAAAAGGTGGGGGTTAATATTAATATTAACAGGAAGACAATTATAAGCAATTAGCTATTATAAAGGGGAATGGCTATTATATCCGGAGTGACGCTATTATAAACAAAGGGCTGCTAAAAAGTTATTATATCCAGAGTGAGACTAGGTCACATGGGATAGTAAAGAATTCCACAATGATAAGTCCAGTGGGCCTCTATCATGGTTCACTAGTTTTTCGGGTGCAATTTTTGATATTTCCAGTGACTCCAAGAAATTCAGCTTTTTGGGATCCTCTTCAAAGTGCAAAATCCGAACTTTTCTTTCTTTCCTACATGTCCAGTAGTTAGAATATGTTCAGCGAATGCTGACTTTTCCGGTCTGTAATTTTTTATATGGTTGAAGTGTTCCTTTATGCGTGTCTCAATTTTTCTCCTACTTTGGCTTAGATATTTCTGGTCACAGGTGATACAGGTGATCTCGTAGACTCAAGATCTTTCTAGTGTTGTTATCTTGTTTTTGGTCCCGCCTAGGAGGTGTCTCAAAGTTTGGCTACTTCTGTATGTCCCGGTGAGTCCAAATGTTTTGGCAATCTTCTCCAGGCCTTTTGTCAAGTTCGGATTGTAGGGTAAACATAGGAATTTTTTCTTCTTTTCTTGTAATAGCTTTGATTTTCTTCCTAAAAAGGTGTTTCTTGAATAACCTGTCAATCATGTCGGGGTGGTAGCCATTGAAAACAGCAGCTTCTTTAATCTTCTGCGCTTCAACTTTTCTATTTTCTTTTGTCATGGGTATGTTTACAGCCCTATTTGTCATGTGGTTGAACGCGGCCATTTTTTAGCTGAAACAGTGGTTGGAGGTTGATTTTATATACACTGGGACATAGTTTGGCTTCCTGTAGATTTTAAAAGTGAGTTTCTTTCCATCTCTTTTTGCTTCAAGATATCGAGAGAAGAGTGGGAATTGCAACAACATCAAGTGTACATCTAAGGTAAGATTACGTGAGTAAGAAATTATTTAGACTAGCAGTGGTATCCTTGGAGAGGTCCATCCATTGTGAGCCTTTAAAAAATTCTTTTCGAATTTTCGTTAAGAATATTACTGTATTAATTCTAAGCGTGTTCATGTCTTTATTTTTAAGATATTGCAAAATTTATTGAAAAAAAAAAGTCCGAGCCACACAGGGGTTATCACCTAGTTTATTTGGTAGCACATCAAATCCAAACATTTCATAAAAATACATTTTGACTATATTCTGTGGGAATGTGTATATTTTCGAAACTGAGATGCTGATAATACGATGATTGAACGTTCGTTTCTAAGAATTATTAATTATAAGAATAGAATGATGATGTAGTGACAGGACATTAATAAGGCAGCGTCTATTGATGAGGCAAAGGAGTCACGCGTGTCTCCCTTGCTCTCCCTAACAAACGTCCAGACGACTGGCAAAAATTTGTGTGTCTGGAAAGGTAAGAGAAAGAACGAGTATTGCTCAAAGAAACCGTGCAACTAAAACAGAAAAAGCCATACGGGCATTTGAAACATCTTAACAACGGAGGTTTCGAATAGAGCAAGAGGGTATATGAGATTGAACGTCAAAAGCAAGAAAATCTTGAATCTAAAGTATCTGGTGATGCTCCGAAATGGTGAGGCAAGTCAAGAAGAGTTTAGATAAAGTCCTGGTATATCACCTAGAATTCCAGTTGTTCGTATTTTTCGTGGAATGGATAGTCACTTTGTTCTGTGTTGTATTGATTGAGTTGTTATTTAACCAACTGGGAGTTATAATTAATTTATTGTAAGATTGTTCCGTGCACCTACAAGTGTAATTATCCCGGGCAACGCCGGGTACCTCTGCTAGTAACGAATAAAATGTTATATTTCTGTTTAATGATCTTTTATTAATCTTTAATATTATTAAAAAAAAATAAATGACAAATAAAATACAGTAAATTCAAATGAAAAAAACACGATTTACAAAATAAAACCAAAATAAATTAAACTAGATAGAACAAAACGATTAAATAAAATTTAAATTACCCAAATATACAAAATTAAAGTAAATTCAATTTAATATCTAAATATGCCAAATAGAATAATATTTTTATTAATTAAATGAATGAGTAAAATAACAAATAAAAAAATAGAATCGAAATGAAATTAATTTAAAGACAATATATTAAAAAAAATTATAAATTAAAATAAAATAAAAATTTTCGGTAACAGCAAATTGAATATAATTACCTCAAAAATTAATAATAAAATAAATAATTATTTATTCAGGAATAAAATAACAAATTATTAGGGCAACTATTTTGTTGCAGTAGAAATGAAAAACGTTGCATTTATCATATTCACAAGTTGCATTTATGCGAAAAAAGTTGCATTTATTTTTGTTACGCTGAAATTTAAGTTAATGATTCATAACAAATGCAAAAATCTAGAAGTTATTGCATGGCAAGACGAAGATATTACTTATGACGCAGTATAGATCACCCCGGGGCGTCACTTTGAATTCATTTGGGAATTTCGCCGCATAAGAGAGTATTTTTGCAACCCCTGTTTTTGCGGTCTTGGGCATGTTGAAACACGTGCTTTTTGAACGACTGAAACGTTTATTGTGAGAAAAAAAAACTAAATCTTATCCATACAGTCAAGGCTGCCAAAGTTAATTCAGAGAGAAGATAAACCTAAAAACTGTGAAGTCTACTTACAATTGTGAAGTCTTCAAAAAATGTACTCCTTGTGTGCGCTGGTGGGTTCCTTATCGATTGACAGTCGACTGCATGGCTTATTTTATCTGCTGCTGGGTCTCTTATCGATCGATCATGCTGTTGCACGCTGCCTTATTTGTCTGCTTTTATAAACTCATGTGGGTTAAAAAGCATAAATGGGAGGCCAGCGCCAAATCTCGAAACTGCATTGGCTAGTTTATCCAGTAACAGAACAATGATTTGACGTGATCATGCATCTGGACTTCCATTGGTCTTGTCGTCCCGTCCTCGGTTGTTTTTTTTTTTTTTTTCTATTTGCATTTATGGAAATAGATGTATTTATGAAAAAATATGGTCTTGCATATAATACACAATAATGATGAGAAATTAGGGTATTAGTGCTTTAAATGGGGTGTAGAACATATGAAAAAAGTTGCGTTTGTTGCAAAAAGCTGGTCTGTTCAAGGAGTCTAGAATGAACCAGTTCCTGGTCAGCATCAAAAGAAGGCGAGGACGCGAGCCTCTATGACGTGATTGACGTCCACCGTTGACGTCATATACTGATCTTAAGAATATCTTTATGAACACAGCCATCATTACAGTTACTCATATAGTTCACGCGATACAATCATTTTCTCGTTCTTTTAGTAAACCTTATTTGAAGACCTCGGTTGTAAAACCTGGTAAGCGCCAAAAGTGTGTTATCGCTTACCAGGTTTTACACGAAAGTTCGGGATGTTACCATGCAAAATTGGTGATTCTCCGCCTCTGTTGGTAACTTTTTGAAGTATTATTATTCATGAAAACGATCCTTGCAGGGAGTGATATCTAGCGTTAGCATTAACTCAAAACCGATTATAATGGCTCTTACCAGGATTTACAACCGAAGTCTTCATTTAATAGGCTTCAATAGGCTTATTTAGTAATTAATGGGAAGTTATACTGTTTAACGCATTTAACAATTGGGAAGATATTTAAGAGTTTCATAAATTAAATAGCGTCACACCTTTTCCTGATTGCCGATATTATTCACATTCTTAATCACTCGAAATTTTACATCATATAAAATTATACATTAGATACTATTCATAATTAACCCCCCCCCCCGAAATCGTTACAGCTATTTTGTTACTATGCAATGTAATATGCAATTGCAAAATTGCTTCCTTTGCTCTAATTCTATCTCTACCTTTGGATGAACCTTATTTTGGTTTTTATGAGGGAATCAAAGTTTAAGAAAAACTTTTATCGAAAGATTTTAAGAAAAAAAAAAGTTTTCACGGTATAATTTATACATTACAGGAATTTTAATGTTATTTTAAACAAACTGTATTTTCAAAAATCGAAAAATAAAGTAGGGGTCTGGGTTTGGTCGTTTTCCTCTGAGTAAAAATATACTGCATAATCGATAAGAAGCAGTCACATTTTTCTTTCAAACAATTTCTTCCATAACATATTGGTTTGAATTTTATAAATAATACCTTTATGTTTATTGAAAAAATGTTTATTCAATTATGTAGATCTTTATATTAAAAATGCAAATTCATTGAACAGTCATCATTATATAAAATTACATGGCTTCTGAATTTTTAATATTATATCTGTAATATTTAATAGAAGTGAAAAAAATAAATTTCTACTACATGTATTAGGATTGGGGCTGGATTAATTTAAAGTCTAAATGGTTCTTAAGAAGAAGATAACAGATTAGAGAATACATATAAAAAGTGGAATGAACTACACATGAAGTGGAAGTGTGGGTGACTCCAAAAGAAAAAAATTAGAAAAAATTCATGGTTTACGTTAACAAGACACCCTCCCTAAACTTCCCGTTGTTATAGCTTCTAAGCTACTGTTGCACAAACAAAACTTTTTATGGTACAATCCCGCACAAACGAAGTTCTATCAAACCAAGTTTTAAAAAGTTTGATTTTCCGATGTGGGGAGGGATCAAATAAAAGCTAGTCCTCTCCCTCACCCAATTTGATTTCATTATATCTCTTGAGCTAATGCCGCTAAACGAATATTATTGCTGCACAACCCAGCACAAATGAAGGTCTCTCGAATGACGTTTTTAAAATTTCGAATTTACGAGATAGAGGGGCCACTGCCCCGACATTTACTCCGAATTTACTCGGACCTGACATTTTGATTTCATTATAACCCTTGAACGAGTGCTGCACAATCGAATTTTTTTTTACTGCACAAGCCTACATAAACAATACACGGTGAAAAAGTTGGTATTTTTATCATGGCAATGTTTTAATGCTAGTTATCATACTACAAAAAGCATAATGTAAAAACAACTCCAAAAAGCGTTACAGAAATAGGTTTGCATTGTTGGTTTACGTTAAATCATTGTTGGTGCTAGCTTACCACTGTTATCTTATTTACTTAGTTTTCAAACCGCTTATCCGTAGGGTCATGGGAACAGTAGCCCTCTGGAGGATCTCTAGCGATCGCGATATTCGCCATGAAGCGCATGTCCTAAATGGTAATACCCAAGCGAATCTAACCCAGATTCTCCATGTAGTCTAGCCACTGGCTGTAGGCAGACTGCTTCACCTCTTACTCACCGGCTTGGAAAATCACAACTGCATAGAAACACCAGTTTCTGGTATACGTATCACGTGACCATAACAGCGCAACGGAGATCTCTCAACTCGAAGAAATAGTGGTTCAACACCTAACGACTCAGTTATTTTGCTGCTGTGCACTCTATCTAGTAGGAAACACCTGCCACACCTCTCGGAGTCTCAATTCGGCCGCTTGTACTCGCGATCGCACTCTTTTGGTCATTATCCAAGACTCGTGACCATAGGTGAGAATGGGGACAAAGATGGATTTGAAAAAAAGACAGCTTAGTTTGTTTCCCAGCTCACGTTTCATTACCACGGATGGCCACAGCTTGCTGCACTGATCCGAGCTTCCAATTCTCTATCCTGTTGCCCATCACTCGTGAATGCAGTCCCGAGATACTTGAACTTCTTCCCTGTCTCAATGGTGTTCCCCTAACATGGAGAGCGTACTGAAAAGGCTGTCTTGAAAGGACCAGAACCTCAGTCTTAGGAAAACTGGTTTTCATCCCAGCCACTTCACATTTAGCTGCAAACCGGTCTAGTACATGTTGAAGTTGATAAGAGTAGACCTGAGGAGGGTTGATAATTAATCGCCAAGGAGTATGTTCACTGTGCTCAAACTCAAAAAGATCCTGTTCCTCGGTATCACCATTGGGACAACGAGGTACAACCCTGTCAAAGAATTCATTTAGATTTCTCCGGCCCTGTAGTAAGACAAATGTTGTTAATAATGCAAGTAGTTGATGCGGCCAGCTGCTGGCCCGAAATGTTCCCAATGAGAACAACTACAGCAGGAGAGCTAATCGCAACACTAGAGAAATTGTTTCCGATGCATGGACTCCGTGAGACGATTATGAGTGATAACAGACGACAGTTTGCATCGAGACCATTTAAGACTTGCTTAAATGCACAGGGGATCAAACATCTCCTGATCGCCCCGTACAACCATCTAATGGACTGGCAAACACTAGTGAGCGGTGTCAAATAGTAAACGAAAGCCGTTGCAAATTCGGCTAACCAAATTTCTGATGCAGTATCTCAATAGTGACCACGGGACCCAGAAAACCACCATCTCACTTGACGTTTGGTCGAGCGATGAAGATCCCGTTAGATCGATTTTACCCTAGAACAGAGAAGGCATACGCGTAAATGAACAGAAAATGGAAAGAATGTTATACAGGGTGTGCCAAATAAAAGCGGGACGGTCGAATATTTCGCGAAATTTACATCGGATCGAAAAACTGAAAAACACGTGTTTAATAGGTTGATTTAAGTATAGATGGCAGCGCTTACGCTTTATGAATCTGAGGCTATGACGCTATGGTCTAAATGAGGAGAAAATCTCGGGAATGTTAAGAATACTGTATAAGAACATGCATGTAAATTGTTCAATTCCACAATGTTCGAACAACAATGTTAAAAACAAAAATCTCAAGTTTCATGGATTTCCTACAGATCGAAAAATTCAGTGAGGTTAAATGAGATGTCGTAGCCTAGCCCAATATTTAGCATAGTCACTTTCGTAAATCGTAATTCATTATAAAATTTGCTCACTGTTAGTCAATACTTGTTTATTTCCGTCAGTTTTCGCTCCTATTAACTGAAGCTTTTCTTTCAAGTCTTTAACTTTCATCTTCACTAAACTTTTGTAAATAAACTATAAACCGTAGCGGATGCCATCTGGCGGATAGATTTGGCATTTAAATCAACCTATATTTTTCAAAAATCTATCGAATGACACCAAACACGACCCCCCACCCCCATCCCCGGGGGTGGAGCGGGGGGCAACTTTGAAATCTTAAATGGAAACCCCCAATTTTTATTGCAGATTCGGATTCTACGTGAAAAAGTGAAAAAGTTTTAGATGAAATTTTTTTTGATTCGCGATAGATGGCGCTGTAATCGCAGAAAAACAAATACAGATCAGAAGTCTGCAAACGGTCAAATTTCTCGGGACATACGCTTCGGAACACAAAATTAATATTTTTGAAAAGGCTATCTAATGATACAGTATGACTGTCGACCAATTGATGGCGCTCTAATTGCAAAAACAATTCTTTCTCGCAAGTGAAAGTATTTCTACAGCTAATATGAGGTTAACGTCTTTCGTTGATTTTGTATCTGACTTTAGTAAAAAACCACGTTTAGCATAACCCAGGAACAACGACGTGGACGTAGTAGTTTTTTGTTCCCTTTGGAGTGCCTGTTTTTAGTGACTCCCTTAGCCTCTCACTTATGGGGGTGCTTGTTTCAGGTGAGTCCACTTGCCTCTCACGATTGGCGCCAATAACTTTATTGTAGTAAATGCTCAAATTGTGCACAGTTTACTTCCTGGCAGTAAGCTAATCGATGGTAAACAGATTCGATGGAATTGTTTAAGTATTCTGCAGGTATTTGGGCAGCTACATCAATTATTCTCTGACGCAATTCATCTAAATTTTGAGGTTTCGTTTCGTAACCCCACAAAGAAAAAAAAAAAAAGCAGTAAAATGAAAATACGTACTATCATTGTTAGATTTTTTTCACAAATCTTATTTTCCATGATAACAAAACCATCCATCAAGAATTAAACAATGTTACAATATTGCATTAAAATATTGTATTGAGTATGTTAATTATTTTAATTGTTTTAAATATTTTCATTGAAAAAATTGATTACCTCTTAATTATACCCCCGGGGTGGAAATTTTTATGGTACTGAATACAGTTTTACACGTAGACTCTGAATCTGTAATAAAAAATGGGGGTTTCCATTTAAGATTTCAAAGTTGCCCCCCGCTCCACCCCCAGGGGTGGGGGGGTCATGTTTGGTGTCATTCGATAGAATTTTGAAAAATATTGAACACGTGTTTTTCAGTTTTTCGATCCGATGTAAATTTCGCGAAATATTCTACCGTCTCGCTTCTTTTGGCACACCCTGTATAGTGCTTGCCCGAAATTATAGAGCTGGATTGAAATAGATGACTGCAAAAATAAACTGAGGACTGGGTGTCACGTTAAAATTCGACTATGGGCAGTGAAAGTTGCTTAAATATACGTGAACAGAGAAATAACATACTCTGTGCTTAAATTATAGTGATTTATTAACATAACTTAACAAACTAAGATACATAGTTTACCCAAGTGTACGCCAAACGAATGGGAGGATTTAAATGGTAGTTTATCTATCACTCTTAACCATGTAAGGTCGTAGCCCATGTTTGGGTAAAGGGGCGGAATCCTACTGACACGTAGGAAATCCACCCGAATGAAGCAAAAACTAAATACAGTTGGACAAGAAACAATAAATGTATGAATTATAATAACAATTAGCTTGCATATAAAAGTTTCAGCTAGGACGCTAGAAACCAACGCTACAAAAGTTCAATTAGAGAGTCCATAACAAAACATTAACTTCATGTTGCGTTAGCTGGTTCTGTTTTCTCCACCGTAGACAGCGCAACGGTATCCAATACTGATGCTGGCCGTAGGGGAAATTCTAACAATAGACAGCGGCGATGCACCGCGTTTAAATTAGTCCTAAGACGTAAATAACTGCAAAGAAAGAAAAGACGGAATTAGTCTACTGACGACCGCTTTTCAACGCGCGAGAGTAAATTAGATTTTCTAAACTACTACGCGCAAATTAAATGCAACCTGTAATGGCTTCCTAGGCTTACTGGCATTTACTACAGGTAAGACATTAAACTTAATTACGCGCAGTTGCTTTAAAAGAAACAAACATTACGCGCTCGGGAGCGTTATTGCGCATGAGAGTGAGAGAGAGAGCATTTATTTGTAAGCATGTAACTCGCTTACCTTGTGTATGGGATGATGGCGCCAAGATAATCGAGGATAAGGGCGATGAACGACCAAGGAGCGATGCATACGACCCACGTCTCTCTGGCTCGTTCCGTCTCTATTCCAATCCTTCTCACTGTCGATGAAATTCGGCTGGGCACGGCAATGGCGACGACAAGCACTCGTATAGCGTTTCCCTCGAAAACCGGCTTTAAAAGTACGACGTGGCGGGCTCTGCTGACTCCGGCGGACGTACGTACTGCTTTCTCCTTCTCGGGCTCCTCGCTGGCGAGTTCGGGCTCGGTCGCCTCGGAGCTTTTTCCAATCGACTATATCGTGTGGAAGCGGATATTTCGTAGACGATACCGTATCTTCTGCGCATGCCTGAAGCTGGTACATCCAAAACCAAAACAGGCCTTAAAAAGCTAGGTAATGCGCCATCTAACGGCAGAAAAAAATACTAAAAAAAAAATCATGAAACTGAAACTGATCGCTCGCAACGTACTCGCGAACTGCAAAACTGTAATAAAACTAAATTTCACATAGTTAAAAATTAGGTTTGTAAAATAACAAATAAGTCAACCTATACAAGCGAGTTCTGGCTGTTCATATTCCATGAAATTGAAATTGTTTATGAATTTGTTAATGAAATTCTGGATGCTGTAGGATTCATTGCTGCAGGATTCATTTGTGAGTTATAATTTAGTCTAAGGAAATATCGCCAGCGTATTAACTTGATGCTTGTTAATATTTTTAATTTTTTAAATTTAACACAAAATGTTGAAACTTTCAGATTAATACTAACGAAAAGATCTGCTCAATCTGCGAGAAGGAGTTCACATCAGTATCAGTGAAAAACCGTCATCTGAGAACTGTTCATAAAACTGAGCCTACCACATTGACTAAACCTCCATCTTTAAAATGTTTTAATTGCACATTTGCTGCTATGTCTTATAAAGCTATAGACCAGCATTTGGAAAAATTCCACAATACAAACATCGAAGTAGAGAAAAAAGAATTTGAAAACAACGCTGCATTTCTTCTATGGAAACAGCAAGTAGAGGAAAAAACGCTATCATCTTTTATTATTTAAAAAAAATCAAACATTTCGACGAAGACAACAAGACGGTACATCTGTCATCGCTCCGGAAGCTGTAATCCTGAGTTTGAAGATGGACGCAAAAGAGAAGCAAAAGTTAAAGGGTCCATTAAAATCGGACATGCTTGGCCAGCAAGAATGATAGCAACTGAAGAAGATGGTAGGATTTATGTTAAATATATATTAACTCATGTAGGACGGCTAAGACTAATTACCATTCAGCGAGCTACTATTGCAGCGAAGTTAGTTCAAGGTGTCACAAAAGATCAAATTTTGCAAGACCTTAAAAAAAATCAGTTCAACAAAACGAGTGTCACGTGGATTTTGCAGAGTTTAATTTAACAAGAGATAGGAACGAGAAAAGTTTATTAGTTTTAATAAATGCTTTATTGAAACTGTCTTTAAACTTAAATGAAAATAGGTGGCGCTGCCACTCAAGGTTGGAAAAAAAACCAAACGTCAATAATGATGACTGCTATGCAGTGGAAGACTAATTAAAAACGAACTGTTTGAAAGTTCAAAAGTTCTCCTTTTCTCCAAGGAAAGAATTTGATAGCGCCCCTGAGTATAAATGCGCTCACAAACGGAAAAGACTTTGGTCGAGGTTCGGTAACGTGAAAAAGTTGACACGTGACTTCTGTTGAAACGGATTTAAAATGTCAAGTCCAGGAATACATAATTGAAGTGATGACTTCCAAATGGCAAGTGGTGGCGGAGATGAGGTACTGCTGAATGACGAGGCTGCGGTTATCTCGCCGAGACGACAGTAGACAAATG
Organism: Rhysida immarginata; assembly: GCA_023313115.1. Classification (NCBI taxonomy): domain Eukaryota; kingdom Metazoa; phylum Arthropoda; class Chilopoda; order Scolopendromorpha; family Scolopendridae; genus Rhysida; species Rhysida immarginata. The sequence continues at coordinate 1,125,557 of JAHWFO010015411.1, forward strand.
TAGCTCGGGGAAGCGGAAAGATGAGATCCAAGTAATAGGGCTCTGGAAACGATGATGCGATGAATACCCGACGAATGACGAGGCAGTAGTTAACTCGCCGAGACGTCCGGGCGAACTATTGCAAGATATGGATGTTGGAAGGATTGTGACGTAAGGAAGTGATGACCAGATTCACGTGAGCTGCTCGTCGAAACACTACTTGGATTTACACGACGTGTGGATTAGGAAGACGAACACAAATACGCTCCTCGGTATGCTCATACATAAATTATGTAGCAAATCAGAATAACAGTATGACACACAACACCATTAAAGAACGCTGCTCATTTAATAAAAATACTGAAACCACAATTAACATCATATTCTTACGTATACGCCGATTTAAAAGACTGCAAAACACTTATGCATACACAAATCTATTCGGGATATAAACACTTTTGTAGGTAATAAATGCTAATCGAAGAGTAACACACTTTTACCACTATGGGCGAACAGAGAATGTAGCACCACAATATTATTGCGCAATGCAGCAAAAAAAAATAATCACAAGTGACGTTTTCTTCGTTGCTCGAAGATAGCTCACTATAACACTACTTGACTACGTGGACACACCACTGGCACTGAAATCAATATTCAGAAAGAACATATGGTAAACACTATTAAAGAATAAATCGGCATGTAGATAGTAGAGAATGTAGAGACAACACTTCTGAACTCTCCAACTACCCCTTTCCAGGCTCGTGGGCGTAGAATATCGTCGTCTGACGAAATTGCATTCACACGTGCTGACAAGCTCCGTTGAAAAGAGAATCCCGCGACGAAAAGGGAGTTGAAGATAAAGTTCGAAGCTAATTTAATAGTTCTGAGGTCCGGCTTCTTGCAATGAATCCGCCGACCTCACCCGTGAGATACGCTCCGAGTGAAAATGGATAGATGCCTATGACCGCCGCTCCGTCGTTTAGCTCGCCGGCATCTTCTTTAAAAATTCTACGGAAACATTTTAATTGAGCCTCCGCAACTGTAGTGCTGAACACCGTAACGTTAAAAGCGGTTCTAGGGACACTACTATTAGGGGACTCAAAGTAGGAGAAAGTTCTTTCGTACCTCGGGTAACGAAGATTTAAGAGACGGGCGTCGTTTCCTTCCGTCGGGACCGGTTCATTAGCTGACGGCGGCAAACACGCATACGACGGCTGGTCCTCGCTCCTTTCGTGGGCGACGTCGGGGCTTGCTTCTGGGTACAGCTCTTTTATTACCGTCTCAATGGCACGTTTCAGGCGACTCTCCCAAACGTCGTCGTCACGTTTAGCGGCGAAGTCGTTCTCCAACTCGCTCACGATAGGATTACGTAAGCCGCTCTCTCCCTCGCCGACCGTTGACAGACGCTCGTTGACGAAAACTCCCCCGCGAATGGCTTCCGTCGCCGACTCGCTCACCTTGCGGGGACGTTCTTCGCTTTCTTTGCGACGTTTCTTTCGTCTCGTTCGCCTGACGTTCGTGGGCAATTTAACCTCCACTTTAGGGCGAAACCGATCCCGCGACCTTTCACGTTCGAGCCATCGGTGCCTTCTGCCTCTTTTCTCGTTCTCCTCTCGCGTTGCTTTCGGAGTGGCTCTCTTCATCTTACGTGATAATGACGCGTCATCCACTCCTTTCACTTTCGTCGATGTTCTACTCTGGCGAAAACCACGTGACAACGAGTTAGTTTAACTAACTCTCGGGATATTACAAACATAAGACAAGCATACAACATCAAAAGAAACATTCACCTACATGAAGATGATACCACTAGTGTTCGACTGTAGGTAGAAAAACATCAGGCTCTAGTTTACAGTCCCATTCTAAAGTTCAAACCAAAAGGTCTAATTGACAATGAAGGTTTAGAAACCGAAAATTTCTTTCTTGTTTTTATGAATCAAGCACAGCAAAAAAATTTAGAAATATATGGTTCGGATATCATTATGATAGATTCTACTCATGGAACGAATCCGTATGGAATTCAACTAACTACTTTAATGGTATCCGATTCAAATTTCGAAGGTTTTCCAGTTGCGTTTTTGTGGTCCATGACACAATCAGAAAAAAACTTTCACTGCTTTTTTAAATGCGTTAAATTGAAAGTGCCACATTTAGAACTCAAAACGTTCATGAGTGACAATGCAAATGCATTCTACAATGCATTTGTTCAAGTGTATGAAAATACACCAATAAAACTGCTGTGTGATTGGCACGTAAAACAGAATCTTTTAGGAAACATCAACAAAATTGCGAATCACGAAAAAGCGAGTGAAATCAGGACCTATGTAAAATTGTTAATTAATGAGCTAGATAAAATTACCTTCTGCACAATGTTAGCTTCATTTTTAGAAAAAGTCATGCGTGACGAAGAAACAAAATTCTATGGGATCTATTTTAAAGCTCATTACGCTAGTCGTCCGCAGCAATGGGCTCATTGCTATCGAACAGGCAAGTTATACTTTATGATTTAATGTAATAATTTTAAATTTTAAAATTCTTACGATGCCATTTTTCAATTACAGGACTCCACAAAAATACTAACATGGTACTTGAACGATGGCATTGGAAGTTAAAACACAACCATTTTACTGCAGGACAGTGTCAGCAAAGACTAGACGCTTCTATATACAACGTGACAGAATGCCTGAAATGTAAGTTAATGAATCGTTTAGTTTCAATTGAAAGAGGAAAACTTCCTCGAAAAATAGAACAATTACGGCGGCGCCATAAATCAATTAAAATGCTAAATGTATCTAGTGTGATTGAACAAAAATCTAACAAGGAGTGGCTTGTTCCTTCCTCCAATAATTCAGACACTCATCTAGAATTTTATACCGTTTCATTGGTGTCCAGCTGTAAGTCAGACTGCGTATTTTCTTGCAAATTGTGCAATGCATGTTTGCATAATTATACTTGCAAATGTCATGACCATCAAATAACACACAGCATGCGCAAGCATATTCATGTTGTTTGTCAGGCGTTTCCTCAAACTCTAAAACATGAAAGTCTAGATGATAACGCTGGAAATGAAGATTCAAATAATTTAATAATTGATGATTCAGCAGATATGCAAGAATTTAATGCTATTAGTGACCAAATGCAACAAAAAGCAGAAAAAAATGACTTAGATTCTGAAAGCAAAGTATCATTGCAAATTTACACTTCATAATTCAAAAAGTTTCAGAAAGTAACATACAGGAAAATTTACAGTACATTAAAAATTATGTCGAAACCGTAGTGTATGGAATACGTACGTTGAAAGATGAGGCTTTTCCGAAAATGTATCCAATTTTTAACCATGCTCATAATAAAAAAGCAGAACAACAGAAGCGGTGTATTCCTAAGTTGACAAAATTAAAAGCTAAAAGAAAATGCAACGATAAAAAAGTTCCTAGCAAAGAAAAAACAAAGGATGAAATTACTGATGCATTGAAGCTGCTCTATTGAAGCAATGAATAAACACTGTTGTGGCCTTGCATTGCTTTCTTATTATAAGCTTTTATTAACTTTGCTGTGTTAGTTGTTTAGGTCAAATCTTGTAATCAATATTAAACCAACTTTCCGACAAGCTAGGGAGCGGCAATTTGACACACTTATGCAGAATCGATGACAATTTATGATAAAGAAAAAAATTTTCAAATCGGTTCATTGGTTCGTGTTTTAATGGTACTAACTCATTACTACGAATTGATTGTTGTAACAATTGGACATTTCGTTATGGCGAGAGTAAATTTGTCTATTGTTTATTGTTGCAAAATTAAGCTGTATTGTTGCCACTAAATAAAACATTATAAAAGCTTGGTTTGATAAAACCTTTTTCCTCTTAACTTGTTACATGATTGTTGCGAATTATTTGTTTATTTGTTTTGATTTCTTTATAGTGGTTGTTATCCACATGTCAAATTGCTTTCCATTAAAGTGTCTCATTATGTAATAGAGTAACCCATTATCTTAATTTTTAATTGTTTCCGGAAGGGCTGCGATGATCGTCCGCTTTGTATTTCAGTTTTATTTTTACAAACAATTCGATTGTTGTCGTTAGGAATGTTTTTTTAATTTTTTTTTAAATTTAATGTTGTGTTTTCAACTATTTTTAAATTACAGGCTTCATTGAATTTCTTATAATATTTTTAAAGCTAATTGTAAATTTTTAATAGCACTTTTTTACCATTATATAAAATCCTGAATTTTTGTTTCTTCCGTCATGTATTTTTCATTATTCAGCTTAATAGTGAATTTAATGTTTTTTATTATGTGATTTTTTATTACTTTTTATGATTTTGCTGTTTCTTTAATAATATATCTTCACACATCATTTAATAAAATATATTGTTAACTGTGTTTATTAGTGTACTTGACTGTTTATTATTATTATTACTGTTAGTGGCAGGGAGTCATTAGATCAAAGTATCTTGTTCTGCCGTTAGATAGCGTATTACCGCATAACCAAGCCTTTTATTTCCTTCTGCTCACTGCGTTTTTCTTCTTTCGGTTCTGGTTTTGGATGTACCAGCTTCAGGCAAGCGCAGAAGGTACTGCATCGTCTACGAAATATCCGCCAGTTCAACAGTCGCTCTCTCTCCCCTTTACAAATCGTATTTTGAACGCCGCGCTCTTTTCTGCGCCGTTTCCGCCTTCGCCCGCTACTTTCTTCCGCTTGTTCGTGCTTTGCTCTCGAATGGTTTCGTTTATGCTGGATGCTGTCAATAGATGGCAGCACCCGTAATCCGACATTGCTCCCCAGTTGATTTGAACGGCTGGGGACATCGGACAGCTTAACTGTCGCATTCCTATGTGACACTGGGTAATACATGGTTTACGTACAAGAGTTAAACGTTATATGGATAAGATACGTAAATCAACTTCGGTCAACCCAACAGTTTATGAAACCACCAAACATTGATATCGAGGTCGACACTTCATCTCCTGCTGCACCCCAAACGGAGGAGACAGATGAAAACCACCTTGGATTCCAAAGCAGTAGAAGACCAGTGGAATATTATGGTTTTAAATAAGACTGTTATGATAAAATTACTAATCCTTAATGAATATTAATGAAACTTTATTAATCAAAGTTTATATAAAGCATTTAATTTTTTGTGAGATCCCCTCGGGTGTTAGGTATATAAAAATAGAAACCTAAATTAGGTGTTATCGCATGCGCACTTCCATTGGAATACGTAATGTTATCAGAGTTTTAACAACACCAACTCTACTCAAAGCCTGAGCGCGAAAACGTCATACATTGTGACATCACCTACGTGTATTGTTAATCATATTTTAACCAATAAAAAACCCGAAATTGTAGCTCACGTGAAAGACAGGCCCTGGCCAACACCAACTAAAGAGAAAGCCTGAGCGCGGAAACTTCATACATTATTAAAACGTCATAGGTAGTCATCTTTAATCGCATTTCTACCAATAATAAGCCCTAAATTATGACTAGGTATGATGATGTAACAATGTATGACGTTTCTGTCTAGGTGGTGTTGGCTACGCCCTACCGTAGTTGATGTAACAATTACAGTGGCTAGAAGTAATAGTGTGTCAATTGAATACTAAATGCAGCCTGAGAAATGTAATGATGACTGATAACACCGCCAGAGGGCATGACTATCTAATGCGCTGACAATTACTCTATAATGTATAGTATTCAATGCAAGTTTAGCAGCATTAATATTTAAAAATACTTGTTTAATAAAATAAAATAAGATCGTAAACTTGAAATAATATGCAGAGAAACCAATTAAATGCAGTATTCGCTTTTTTTTAATTATTTAATCGAATAGCCATTTTTCTCATTTCTCGGTTGGTTTCCTTTGTTTTACGGTTTCGTTATGTGTCTCTAAATTAAAATTTAAAATATAATAATATAATCTAGGATGATTGTTACTAATAATTCGAGTCGAATTAAAATGCCGAATTATTTGATTTGATTTTGAAAGTGGAAGATATCTCCACACTGTGAAACAAAATTGAAACAGAATTGCATTCAGATATGCTAAATGATATTGCAAAATCTTTGTCTATGAAACGTATTAATCCTGTTCGATGCAATCCCCATAACACTGCAGTAACAAATAGCATTATCAAGTTCTACCATGGAATAAAAATACGCGCTTTAAACACTACACAAAGAAAAAAAAAGAAATATAATTATCTTCTTCGCTTAACTTTTTGTAACAATTAAATAATACTTTTTCTAATTCGATTAAATAATAAATAAAACGAATACTGCTTTGAAATTCATTTAATTAGGTTTATTTGTATATTATTTCAAGTTTTCAATATTATTTTATTTTATTAAATAAGTATTTTTAAATTGTTAATGCTGTTAAACTTACATTGAATGCCATGCATTATAGAGTAATTGTCGGCGCATTAGATAGTCATGCCATCTGGCGGTGTCATCAGTCATGATGACGCGTAATCAGCGGCAATTGACACACTATTTCTTCTAGCCACTATAGTAACAATGTATAATTTTTCCGTGAGCAGGCTTTCTATCTAGGGCGACAATAAAGGGCGGATGCAACAATTGTAGGCTATGCATTAACTTAATAATATTTCAGTTCGTTGAATGGTTCTTTAGGGTTAACATAACTGAAAAATAGTGTACATTTTAATGTACTTGCGATACGTTAATGGAAATAAATAAAAAATATAAAGCAGACATGTTTCTTTAATTTAACTATTCCTATTATTATTTTATAACGTAGGTGGAAGTATTCATATTATTTGGGTGAGTGGTGGGTGAATTCATATAATTTTTTTTAATTTTTTGGAAACACGATAACAGTGTATTTTTTATTTCAATAAAACATATTGTAAATAATAGCATACATTAAATATATTATTATAAATAAAAATAAATAAGTTGTTAGATAATTGAAATATTATTATAATGCAAAATAATGATTGATCAGGTTATGCAATAAATGTTTATTATGTTGCTAACATGTTTCGGTTTACACCATCATCACAGTAAGATTTTACAAGGAATAAGGAAACTGACTATATGTAAATATTTTTCAGAGGGAAGTTAGCTGGTTAGACCTATTTTCCTGATTGTTTAGCAGTGGGGTTGGCAGTGAAATGGAAAACGGGATAGGGCTTAGCTAGTAGCAGTGAACTTAAGTTTATAACATATGGCGCTGGAAACATTGTTGCCCTGTCTCTATATCAAAGCTCGCTATTAAAGCTTTACATCTGACTGCTTCCGTCTGTTTCTTATTTATTTTTACTCTATTACCATGGCTCCGACACCATGTTAAACGTATTGAATCGTTTTAATGAAAATAAAACTTTGTAACGTTTTTTTATTTCTTTTGCATAGCCCTCTATTAGTAATAGTTGTTTAAAAGTGTAGCATTCGTTTTGACTCACCCTGTATAAACATATCCTGGTTTACGATTATACAGCTACAATCACATGATTTATTTTGCAGAAAGACGGCCTGATATTCATAAATTTTTGAATAATTTAGAATTATTTCCAGGTTAGCCAAAATTGAAGATTAACGAAGTTTGGATTAAGGCGGATTTTAAGTAATTTTACTGAGCTAATAAACAGCTAATTTTAAATAGTGGCGACTGAATTTAATTCCATATGATGTCATAAAAAAATTAGTAAATATCAGTTATTATATTAATTAATTTGTCTTTTTAATATATAGTTATCCATCAATATTCATGGAGACACAAAATATAAATACAACGTTGCGTCTACCTTCAGTGACTTTCTGTCCACAAAATATTTTCAACTGGAAAAGAATAGTTCAAAACACAAACCTTTATGCTTTATATAAAAAATGGGATGAAGCAGCAAATCCTTTAGTAAGTAATGACACTTATAATTTTATTCAATTTACACTATTCCGCAGAGAAAATGCAGCATGAAGATTTTGTCGCAGCATCATGGAAATATACACTCACATGCCAAAAGTCATGGGATAGCACATAGTAACGTGTGAGACCTCCTCTAACCCGGCGAACTGCCATAGTGCGACCTGGCATTGACTCCACAAGTCGGTGGAAGACATAAGAAAACATTGCCATCACTTCCGACAGGAAAGCTTCCTACAATTGCCTATTACGGAGCCACCACCGGCTTGCACAGTGCATGCTTGACAACTTAAGTCCATGGCCTCATCGGGTCTGCGCCACATACGAGTCCTACAATCAGCTCGTATCAACTGGAATCGAGACTCATCAGACCAGGTCACACGTTTCCAGTTGTCAAGTGTCCAGTCGATATGTTCATTGGGCCCAGGAGAGACGTTGCTGACAATGTCTTGTTGTTAGCAAGAGCACGCTCGTGGATCTTCTGCTTTCATATCCCATGGACACCGGATTCGTTGCACAGTACGCATGGATACAGCTCTAGAATCACCCTGATTAAAATCTGATGTCATCTATCGTAGTGTCAGTTGTCTGTTAGCGGTGACCATCATACTCAGACGCCGTTGGTCCCGTTCATTGAGAATGTATGGTTGACCACTGCGTTGTCCACGGTTGGAGGTAATGCCGTCGAGTTGCTACTCTCGGTAGACTCTTCAAATGTGGACCGTGGGATGTTGAATTCTTAAGCCACCACCGATATTGAATGACCCATACGTTCGAAATCGGATATCTCTCGTCGTGTGGCCATTGTCACACTGAACACCTCACCCCTAACTCATGACAGTGTAAGCAAACCTAATGACAGTAATTTACATATTTATAATGCTTGCACATGATGCTATTGCCACTTGAAAAATAGTTCACTGCTATTCCATGACATTTGGTATGTGAGAGTAAAAGTATATTTAGCGAAACAAATTATGCAATTTTTGCAGCTTCCATTCAATAATGTCTTTGAAGCTATAATAAAGAATCTGGAAGCATCCTGGCATTTGGTTTGATCTTTTTCTGTCTTATTTCCATATTAGTCAGTGTAAGGTGACATGACTTGGGATTTCGAAACTGCTTGTCTTTGTCTTTTTGTCCAAGTTTTATAATATGCCTACCACAGCACAATTGTACACCTTTCTTACGTGTTCCTCCGGTATTATCACCACATTCCCGACCAATCTCAAACAGATGGCCTAATTGGTAGAGCCAAAGAAAGTCATACTCGTGGTTCCCGGTTCGAATCCAAGTCGTGGAATTCTTTTCATTTTATCTGATAATATCAAGTTCTGTCTAATTCTCTCCCAATATCCACTGGCACGCCACACTGTGCACGTAAAGAATCATTTCTCACGAAGACCCAGATAATCCATCTCAACTGCATACAGATGTCTTATTTGTACAAATCGAGTCTTTGATCCTTACAAGACAGTGGTCAACAAGTGCTACAAACTCCGCATCGCCTGAGCGATGTTTTTCCACAGACCATGTCGCCATCTATGGAGAGCGATGATTGTTCAGGGCAGAAAATTAGAGCACGCAATTATTTCAAGCGCAAACTTCGGAAGTCCCGACGAAAGTTCGTTTCAGACGCGAGCGCTTTTGTAGAAAAAGCAAAACGCGAAAAAGATTTTGCCAAGACAAAGATGCGTGGGACTTCTTGCAAGAAGGGTGCTGAAAAAGGGGCTCAGGGGAAGGCGACTCAGTCATTTGGTCGTGAGGATGGAGAGTCGAAGCGAAAGTCATCGCCTGGCTTCGTCAAGATTGAGTAGATGAGAAAACTACGCCGAAATAACTTAATGTGAAATGCGTGTTGCTTCCCGGGTTATCTGAGAAATTCTTGGATACGAGAGGAGAAACCCGTGCATTCGTAGAGGACTCTTTGCAACTAGTTTGCATTACGACTAGGGTGGCCAACTCTTAACCAGGAAATTTCGGGACATTGACCAAAAAAATTCGAGACAGCGCAAAAAAACAACAAGAAAGGAAAGTATTTGTCGCAAGGAAGATGCTCTTCAGTTAACGTGAAATTTCGGGACATATGGCGTTCTGCTAGGATCAAATCTGGACCCGTCTAAAAGACTACAAAATCGGGACGTCCCGAAAAGTTCGGGACAGTTGATCACCCTAATTACGACGGAAATGGCCGTTAACAGACTGCCTTTTCGTTATAAGAATATATTCAGCCTGCCACGTCGCCTAGAAAGCAAGCTAATTCTACGGGCAGCTGACTTAAGTTTCCTCTTTATAATTTCATTCGTCGGCGTAGTGCTCCGCTGCTCTGTGTTCAGGATTTCTCTGACGCTTCATGCTCTTGTTCAGCCTTATTAGCTCTTGCGCTCACTTAATAGTACATGCCCTGTGGCTTGACCGCATTTATTCAAGAGGACCTGGGTTCCGAGTTCCCAGTCTTCATTTATAAACCACATCCAGGCAGTGCCCCTTTGTAGATAATCATGGTTGTAAGTTTATTACCCTTATGCTGGTAATACATCTTAAAAAATAAAGAAACAGGTTAATAAAAAAGTGATACGGTAAACTATTTTTTAATGCCGATGCGTTTTGATATGACATCATTATCACAGGCAAAAGAGTTACAGAGTAGGATGAGAAGGACATGGGAATTTATAGACAAACAGGATAAGGGCGTCCACCAAGCCCCTGATTGGTGGACGCCCTTATCCTGTTAGTAATATATTTTATCGTTTCTGCATATTTTATAGCAAGTATCCTATTATCTAAGCGTCACCATATTTTCTTTCGAGTCTTTTTACAATGGCCAGCTTTATTTTGACGGAATGACTCTCTAAGTAGATTTCTATCCACAGCCGAGCAGAAAAAGCCATTTGCATCGGTATGCTATTTAATTGTTTATAAATATATGTACATGTGAACTTCATTTATTACAATGGACCTGTTTATTGCTTAAATTTTAGTCATTAAACTTAAGCGTGCAGAAAAGAAGAGAGCAGAATGTCTGTTTTTCTGCTCTTTAACATTCTACTTCTGGAGGCGTCTCACATTGCGGAAACTCAAAAGGATGAGACAGCAGAAGTCCACTACAAAAGCGCCGTCTCTTGTTGTAATTTGGAATTTTTACATCACATTTAGTGCACTGCACTTCGTTCATGTTTAAAACCGAATGGAAAACATCTGTGCATATCCAACGGTTGCGCTTGATTATTTAGCTGTGGCTGCTGCTTATGTAAAAAGCAAAGAAATTAGATATGGCGTTTCTGAATGCCACCCATATTTCAGAAAAAAGATTCTTGTGGCGTGCTGCTAAACATGCTTCAAGAATGCGGACAAACGAACAGGAATTTTACTTTCCATGCGTTTGTTTTAGCAGACTTATATTGTTCGAATACATAATTGGAGACGACCTTTACTTCTAAATAGATTCATGATGATGATTCCACAAATTCTGGTCGTTGTTGGACCATCCATTGATAAAACGAACACTCCATGGCGGAAAGCATTAATGGCAGCAGAGCGACTTGCAATGACTTTAAAGTACAGTCACTATGGGTGACATTGTCCCTCTATGTAACTTTGGTCCACTGTCTGTATTTGGATTTTTTCCTTTTTTAAAATATATTCCTTGGTGTTTATATACAAAATAAATTTTAAGTGTTGTGCTCTTCTCCATCTATACGACAAACAGATGACCATAGGTTGAGAAAGTGACCATTTTCCAAAGATATTCATGTGCTTTTAGTCATAGCCTACAACAATAAAGGAAAGTAGTCTGACCAGTAGTTCTCCAAATGGTGATTCAAAATGCATCAATGTGCAGAGCACGATCTATAAATATAAATGGTCATCTAGCTTCCGACATTTTCCATTGTTTTGATAAGGAAAACAGATCACGCCAGGTGCCGAATAGATCGCACTAAGGAAACACTATCTAAAGATATGGCCTGGACGCTGAAACGTCATTACATTGTTTGAGTAAACTATTTATCTCAATATGAACGACTTTATTTTGTGTATAAATTTACTGAATTGACTCAAATATGCCCTGTATGATATACTGCGTAGTAGAATGTTCAAATTCATATTATAGATGCCCAGAAGGAACAAAATATTCATTTCCATCTGTAAACAGGTTTCGTCAGCTAAGACAGTTTTGGACAAACCGATTAAAAAAAAGGAAGTATTTCGGGTTTTGTGAAATTAAAATTAACACACTGAAAACCGTATTTAATAAGAAAATCCATTTTCCTTTCACCCAACTATCAGTCTCATAGCCACAAATAGTTTGAGAAACTTCACGATGGTGGCGCCCGTACAGCTTGCAGGAGGCGAATAAAAGCATATAGTGATTAGATAAATTAGAGATAAATACCACATTGTTTATCCCTTTTTGGATAGGTTTGCCCACTATCTTGGGAAGTGACCAAACCTAATAATTTGACGTTTAACGTTACCATAATAACAACACTTTCGTTCTGAACTTCGACATTGCCTTAACTTTAAAACACGCTTTAGGTCATCTTAGCGCTATTGTTTGACGCGCCGGACACATCTGATCTAGGCATAAGGGGTTACTGTCGTATAATTACACTATTATACAAATTTTGGGAATCGAAATGTTTCCGGCTTTTCAAAACATGTTTCTGAACTTTCTTTTACGCTGATCAAGAATCTGCAATCCATTTTGCTCTGACACCCTCAGAAAAAAAGATAAACGCAAATCTATTTCCATAAACAATTTATCATTTATTTTTGTTTTATTTGATTTTCTTATTTACGCACTCCCGTAGTGCACTCCCCCTGAAAAATCCTCGTCGTCCTCGGCCGGGATCGAACCCGCGTACTCGGGCATCAGAGGTGATCATGCAATCACTGAGCCACCGAGGCCGATCAAGGACAAAGGAAACTTCGCAGGAAAGATGAGATTTAAAATATCCAGTAATATTTCCCGGTTGTGATAATGGATATTTTAATCTGAAGCAGATCAACCCAACAGGAGGATAATTAAGTCCCGGGCGACGCCGGGTTTTCAGCTATTTTCCTTAAAGAATAATCATAGGATGTTCAGTGAGGGTTTTTATTATACGCCGACCTCAGCTGTTCAAATTAATGATAAAAAATATGAAAGAAAATTCCACAGCCAGGGTTTGCACCAGGAACCTTTGGCTCAGATCGCCGACGCGCCAACCAATTGCGTCACTGTGCCCACGAAAGCTAACTGATATTTACATGACCTTAGGGCTTGGTGGGAGCAGCTACCTAGTCCGCAGGGTGGGACTATCTTTCTTACGGCGTAATATTCATTAATTTGAACAGCTGATTTTGGTCTATAATAAAAACCCTCACTGAACATCTTGTGATTATTCTTTAATGAATATTACGCCTTAGGAAAGATAGTCCCAGCCTGCGGACTAAGTAACTGCTCCAACCAAGCCCTAAGGTCATGTAAATAGCGGTTAGCTTTCATGGCCATAGAGGCGCAATTGATTGGCGCGTCGGCGATCTGAGCCAAAGGTTCCTGGTTCGAACCCAGGCTGTGGAATTTTCTTTCCTATATTTCACCATTAATTTGAACGGCTGAGGTTGGCGTATAATAAAACCCTCACTGAACATTTTATGATTATTCTTTAGGGAAATAATTGCTATTCAACGTCTACGGCGGAAGAGACGACAGATTAAGTTTACAAGTCCTGTTCCTCGAAACCGGCTGGTGATAGCTCCTTCTCAGAAGCATCCATCTCGAATGCGAACGAAGCTCAGCGTGGATGCGACGTGAACGCTGATAAATCTTTCTACTTACATCGCAAGGAATGGTACTTTTTAAATATCATAGAGTAGTCCAGAGACTAAATAACACTGTCGACCAAGCAGAAACTAGACAAAATTGAAGTGATTTAGAGCTGCTGCAAGACGGGCTGCTGCAGAGAGAGGGACAGAATCTTCAAAACAAACGTAGTGAGCATAATAGTAAAACTGCAGTTGCAACAAAGGCTGAAGGAACATCATATCAAACTTTTTTATTTTTATTCTATTTTATCCTACTTTGGAAACCACATACATTATTCTACATGATTTTTCGTCTGCACTACGTAAAGCTCAGACAGGTGAAACACGAGTGAAACCGGGTAGAATTGTTAAGGGGCCATCCATTGGGAGCATTTTAAAAGAATTATTTTCGGATTTTCAGTATAAAATTTTACTGTATGTTCACATGTAGATATTGCAAAATTTCAAACAAAGAGCCCAAGCAACGCCAGGTATACCAACTAGTTAAATAATACAGAGGTTGCTTCATTGTTATTTCAGATTTTCAGGTGCTATCCTAATTCAGGAGACCTTTATTCAATGATAGACGATGGTCGATTTGAAAGCTTTGTCTTTGCACTACAGCTCGGCATCGGAGTTTCCACTGTAGCAGGCTTGATTGCAGAATACTGTCGGGTATTCCTGACCATACCTCCTTTACTGCTTTCCATAAGCTTTCCATGCTTCGAGGTCGCCTATCACATAGTCCCCGTTTCAGAACACCAAAACAGTCGAAATCCATTGGTTACGCATCGGACGACTTTACGGGTATGTCCGTAAATGGTATAGCGCGAATTCCGGTTTCTTGTTTATTCCTGGTCAGGTAGGCAACCGTTGACTTAGCCGTATTGCTGGACGCTTTCTCTTGGTGAATCCACAAAGGTCTAGCATCTGTACCATAGAAAGTTGTGATTTCCTGGCGGTAAATGGGTTCTAAGATGTTACCTGATAGTATGGCGCATTAATTTTCACTTTCTTTTCAACCCTTCGAATCTGTAACTTGCCTTTGTGACAGTATCCGGCGACTACCATAAATCTTCGTGGAAAACTTTCATGATATTGACTGAGCCAATCATAACGTCGTTTCCATCCTTAGGATGATAAAATATTGCACGAGGTTTGTTTATAACGCACAGGTAGACCGATGCTTTATCCGAAGTAACTAGTAACCGCCATTTATCAGATCCTAAATAACGTTCGTAGAGCTTTATGCAGTTAGTCTTTCTCTCGGCCATATGACACGGTAGCAACGTGTGTACTTTTGGCTTCAGACGCTTTGGACCTGCCAATCCTGGGAGATTATACGACTTACTTTTGCCTGGGAGACTCCTGCATGTCGTGCTATTGCCCTCTGTGTTGCAGGGTTTTCATTTATCACGTGATTCTTCACCTTCTTCACCGAAAATAATTCAAGAGAAAAGACACAAATGTAAACATTACAAAAATGACTTCTATCAAAAATTAAAAAAACATTCTTGACTACCTCTTCAGCGAGCTTAGGGGTAGGATGATTTTTCTGGGCTTCCTTACCTGCGCTCCCTGATCCCGCTCGTACTCTCTTTAATACGTATCGTATAGCACTTGCAGTCACTACACAACCGAGTTCCTTGTATTTTTTCCGATGATACTTGACGAGTAACGTCCCGTGTAAAGTCCAAATATGAACCATTCCCGCCAAGCATCAATTTTCGGAGGTATACTTATTCGCTGAAAATTTAAACTAATTGTGAGCCATCTCCGATGCCATTATATTTATAGTCCATCTATCGTCGATTCTAGTTTTTACCAGTATCCCAGGAAACAAGATGCAAAACTGCGAATGTCTAATGAATCAATCTCTGTAAAAGAGTATCTTCGCACTTCTTCTATAAAAGAATTTACGTCAATTTTGAAGCACTTCCGCTTTTTCATTCACTCTTAAATTTTGCATACAGGTTTGCTCCTAATGACAACACATTTTAACAATTTTTTTCTTTCCAATTTCGGGTTTTTTTCCCACAAACATTTTTTTAAAGAGATTCATTTTTCCTGCAAATCTATGGAGTTTTATCTGCGTTCGTAACGTCAGAATTTGTTTTACGATTAAGATTGCTTCTTTTAAGTGGAAATAATTAAACTTTCATTTTGAAAATAAGGGTGGTAAAAATGCTTCATTTTATTCTCTTTCTATTTCATATTATTGAACTTAATTGAGATTGTGTCCGAATCGCCTATTCTGTTCGTGTTGAAGCTGAATATAAATGGCGGCTCATTAACCCATTGCGCTATTCTTCTTTATCCACGTGAAGGCTACATGCGCCCTTTAAATCACGCGTTAAAGTAAATCCGGTGACTGAGTATATCGATTATCATAACCAGAAATTATGCGTATTAAAACCAGTTATTGTTGATTTTAATCTATAATTAGTTTTATGACGACTATTGCATTATCATATGATAAAACAAATTTTGTAAATCTCTATCAAACTTTTTTTTATTCCAGACTAAACAGACAGTACAGCATCAAAGAACAGTATATCGGAATTTGTTAAATCAAATTAATCTTATGTCGCCACTAGAAAAAGTGAAAAATATGGTTCAAGTTACTGATTGGCTAGTAGCATGCAACCTTTATGATAGAACTGGGAATCAGGAGAAACTTAATTGCGTAAGAGCAAGGTAAGTCAAAAATTAATGAAAATGATGAAAGGAACGTGAGAAGTTTTTTGCTAAAGGATTATTAGTTTATTTTATACAGAGTGTTCTTAAAATTTAATGGGTCGTAATTAGTGAACATGATTAGAATTTCGATTTCCTTTCGTTATATGGCAGCGCAGATTGTTTTGAATTCCTAATCTAGAGCTTTATTTTGAATGTGTGTCGATCGGTATCAGTGATCTCTTCCTCAGAGACTTCATTGGTGAAGCGTTTGTTTAACCATGAACAGAGTAATGCATCGTTTGAATAAATTTTTCGATCAGCGCATCATTTCCCGAGGAATGTGGCCAATTCGCTCGCCAGATTTATCATCTCTTTATTTCTTCCTTTGGGGTTATCGGAAAGGCAGTGGCTACGTACAGTGCAACCTTGTACGCCTTCCGTTCAATGCAACGGAAGTGACTAGCTATACTGCATTCTACCAACAGTTTCAGACTCCAAACTTTCTCTAATTTCGAAACAAGCAATATAGCAGATTCCCATCGCTCAATACTAGTACGTGGACGCCAACGCTTCGCTCACGGCGACCCCGAATTACAAACATACCCCCAACATATTTGGTTACAGGGGGCAGTTGGTTTCCCCTCGGCCGGTTACAGGGGCAGTTGGTTTCCCCTTCTACAATACTAGTACGCGGACGCCATCGCTTCGCTCACGGCGACGTCGATTTATATACGTACCCAACCTATTTGTTTACAGGGGGCAGTTGGTTTCCCCTCGGCCGGTTACAGGAGGCTAATGATCCGTATATTTTAGTGGTCGCAGAAATGGCTGCCAGAAAGTTACGGGACCTCATTTTATGGCTAAACTTAAGTTAACCTCAGTTAACCTAACCCAACACTAGAACGCTCAAAAAATGCTGGCTTACCTTTAAGGCATGGTTCCTTTCGACAATGGCTAATCATCCAGAAAGCAGAACAAAATGAATCTGAAATCCACACGACCGTGACATGCCAATTGTGTGGTTGCCATAACAACAGCTAGCCAAAACACGCCCTCTAACGTCGGAATCCATACAATACTGTTTTGATTCTGTCGGCAGATGGCGGTACAGCTTGCCACTTCCGTTGCATTGAACGGAAGGCGTACAAGGTTGCACTGTAGGTAGCCACTGCGTATTGGAAAAATGTGGTTTATGTGAATATTCCTCTCACGATTGCTGAGCTAAAAACGAACATCACAACAACCATTTATGCCAGGCTTCGCAGAGTCTCACGAAAATCTGGTAAAAGGAACAGGCTATTGTATTCACGGAAGAGGAAGTCATTTCGAACATTTATTGTAATCTAAATTTTGTCTGCTAAAAATAAAAGCCAACATTTCAGTTAACCTCTGTGATACTTTACTTTCATTTAAATTCTCAAACTGTTACTTTTACGGGCAGCTAAATTTTGATGTGCGCTACTTTAAACTAACCCAATGTCATGTACACATGGCAATTCAGGCTAAATAATGGATATTTAGAGTTTTGAGAACTAACTGTCGCTATCTTTCTTAGTCAAACCTTTTTTATGCTCATTGCGCATTTAAAAAGTCCTCACGCATGAAAGGTTTTCACTCGTCCATTTTAATGTTAAATAATTGCTAAAAACTATGTGGATAGTGACTATGTAACACTTAAGACTAAAAATAAGACTCTTTGACCACAACAAAGTATAAGTTGAAAAAATACAACCTGATAATAATGGAAGCCCTTTTCGAATGTTTTACATTCATCATTCAGCAGACCATGTGAAAACCTCGAGAGGACCTTCAGAGAAGTGACTTGGGCAACTACAATTGGCAATAGAACAGCCCAACAGCGCAGAGATATCGAAAGCAACGGTTTCTCTGCCATACTCATCCAGGAAGTAATCAGGGGAAGTACACTGAACTAGGCAAGAAGCCAGATGAAACCCAGTTAAGTCATCCAGAGGATAAGACGGGGTCCTTTCCTATGAGGATGATAGAGTTGATTCTTGATTGACGAGGGACACAGAGGACCTATGAGATCCAGTATTCGAAAAAAATTGCCTTTTGGATGTCATCGAAATCGATGTCCAGGACTAACGAGGCCTACGATGCCTGAGGAAAATTTTAAACGTGAGTGGATGCTCCAGAATAACTGCAACTAGTGAATTGAGATGGTCCTTAATCTTTGTAATTTTTTTCACACAATCTTTGTAATTTAGCTCTTTACCAGAAAGAAAGAGAGGACTCGGGGGTGAACAGTGCAGGGCTCAGGACAGAGCGCTGGGAAACACCAGCATTGACGTCACAAGGGTTAGACATGGAGCAGCCAACCTTGACACGAAATATCCTGTTTGACAGGAAGGAAATAATCAAGGTAATCAGTTTGTCCTAAAAACAACAAGTAATCATCTTGTATATGAGACCTTTGTGCCAAACCTGATCACAAACTTTACGAACATCCAAGAAGACAATACCGCCATATTTAGCAAGTTTAGAGGAGTGTTTAGATCTGCAACAAGCCTCCAGATCTGATGTTGGCAGGAGTGACCTGGGCGAAAGCCGAATTGCTCATCACGAACGGGATTGTTTGTTACAAAGAATTCGTTAAACCTCTTCAGAAAGATGCGTTCATAGACTTTTGATAACATAGGTAGTAAGTTTATGGGCCTGTAGCTGACAGCGAGAGGAGGGTTTAAACGAGGCTTTGGTATGGTAACTATGACGGACTCTTTCCAATAGTTGGGGAAGTAAGCAAGTTTCCAGCAGTCATTCATGGCTTTGGTAATGATCGAGATAATATTAGAGAGCACTGTTAGTGATAGAATGCTTGATGACGTCGGAAACTTCTTGGGCACTAATAACTTCTTCAGGGGTACGAACACGATGAATGTACTGGTAAGTGATACACCAATCGATAACTAGCTGAGTGTTTTGGCAGTTGTCCAAGTTTGTCTCACTAGGCATGGTAAATTGATTTTTCAAGGAATCGGCGATCAGTTCAGTCTTTCCCCAGTCACTGGTGACAACGTTGCCATTGCCTGCAAGCAGTGGCGGCAATAGGATGTGTCTGTTACCCTTTAAGGTCCTCACAGTACCCCAGAGCGAGTTGTCCTGGACACACAAAGACTTCAGTTTTTAGCCCCACATTTGTGTTCCTAGAACTTCAACCTCTTCTTGGATTTTGCGAGAAAGCCTCTTGTACTTAGTCTTGAAAAAGGGTAGTCGCTTGCGTTGGCATAGTCTCTTATAGGAATTCCTTTCGAGAATGAGATGCCTGATGTAAGGAGGGAGGTCGAGGTGTTCGGGACGCTGTCGATAAGCACTGGAGGTACTGGAAGTAGTAGCATCCTTGATAACACGAGTGATTGCACTGAAATTTGTTTTGATGTCCTTGTTTTCGATAACCTCCTTGTATGGAATGCTATTTTCTCGAAGAATATGCTTAAAGAGCTTCCAGTCCTGTTTGGTGCGAAGCCCTAATTTCACATCATATTTAACCCTCGAAGATAAGCATGACTGGTCGATGATCAGAGGTTATGTTTTCTACTGTAAATATATTATAGTGCTTAAGGAAACCTTTAAGAAGCGCTTTGTCCAGCATGTCGCTGACAGGAGATCAGTCACAGTATGTATGTGTCATCAAGGGGCAAAGCAACGCAGGTGTTAATCTCGTTTAGGGTGTATCCATATAAGATATTTCCATTTTAATTGGAGCATTTTGGCTTCCAGTCGTGGTGCTTAGCATTTAATTCCCCCGCCATTATTACTGGAATAGGCCCAGATAGCTTATCAAGCTTGCATGGACCAAGCTTGGGCTTAGGCGAGTTATATAATGAGGTGAGCCTGATTTCCCCTGCGTCAGTGTCATTAAAAATCACGGAAACTGCTTCCATTTCATCATAGTTGGGACTGATCGTCTCACGATGATTAATGTCGTCCTTGAAAAAGATCGCTGCTCCACCAAACGCGCGGCTAGCATTATCACCCAGAGGTCGGTACCTGCGATAGACATGATAGCCAAGCAATTTGAACACTTGAGTTGATTTCGGGTGCGTCTCGCACACGAAGGTGATGTCGACATTTCAGTTTACAAGAAAATTGTAAAATTCGATGCCCTTGCGAGCAAGTCCCCTTGCATTTCATATATAGCAATGAAGAGTTCCTTGATTAGTGATCCTGTGTGGGTGTCTATCCATGATCATTTGCTAGATTCCTGAGACGCGACCAGTGGCATTACTTCACCACTTTCCTTGTTGAGATTTATAAAATTCCCCAAATATCTATAAATACTGCGTAGCTGGTTTGGATTTACCATATCTGAGTCATCAGTGCTGGATGTGACTGAAGCATAGGTTTTCCCTTCTAGTACTTTGTTGCTTTTGAGTCTTTTGACATGGGAATATTTAGGACACTTAGTGTACCTAGAAGTGTGCTGACCATCACATCGAGTACATTTAGGGGGGGGTGGTCATCACCCTTAACATTGCTATATTCCCTCGACTGGGTGGTTGCCAGCGCATTTGTTACATCGAGGCGACTCGGTACAACCTTGGGAGACGTGACGAATTGTAAACAGTTTTAACATTTCAGAGGTCTTTTATTAACTCTAAAAATTTCAACATTACCAGCTAGAGGACCGACACGTTTCAAGCTTAAAAAATGACTTGTTGTGTTTCGTATTTTTTACTAGAACCAAGACCAAAGGCATATCAACAGCACCATTTGCCATTTGCCATTTTCCATTTTTTTAAGCCTGATTGCCATTTCAGGAAAGTAATTTGCCTTTCTGAGGTCTTCGCAGAAATTTTCTGTCATAAGTCGTTTCAATATTTCGGACAACGTATTTAAGCGGTTTTTCGGACTTGAGCAGGTGATGCTGGATATTTAGCACATCGTTGCTCTTAACTCCAGACACGAGAATTGGGAGTTTCCTCATCATGACATTTGATTTTAATGGTGTCTAGATTTCAACTTCCGAACTGTGTGAGCAGTAATTTTGTCTAGAGTCACTTGGTTTTTGATCTCGTCCAAAACTTTTTTGATTGGTTTACCGTGGTGTCAAATGATGATTGCAGGAATGTAAATAGCTCCTTTTTCGCGGGTGTCATTAATTTGGGAAGTACTGTGTTGATTTTGTTACCACGAAGTACTACAGAGGTAGTGTCGCTGATATTAACGATGGATCGAATATTATCAATCCTTCCAACTTTATTGTTCTTCCTGTTCAGCGCAACATGCCATTCACCTCCATCTGTATCAGTAGATTCGTTATTGTGCCTCCTCCTTAACCAGTTTTCATTGAGGAACTTCCGCTGTTGACAGCTTTCAGTGCTTCAGCAATATTTTCGGACACATCCCCAATATCAATCATCATATCTCTAACGAAATTTGATTTGCTGCAGCTGCCTGCATTCTTAGTTTCTGACCCTTGATTTAGGAATACATACCTCTAATCGACTTAAGGTATTCTTGATGTTATCAAACTTGTTTTCAATATTAGTAAGCTGAGTTCTAATCTCTGTAATAGTCCTATTTAGGGATTCAACCTTAGCTTCTAATGCAGTATACTTAGAAAATAAGATTTCATTTATCACAAGTCAAAAACACTAAATTTTCAATCCTTGTAAGTGTCAAGGTAAGCCTCTTCACAAGTCACAGTTTTCACGTCATCCAATGTCAAAAGAACATTTGCAGCATTTAAGAAAGACAAAATGGATGAAGCCATCTTACTAAGTCGATAACCTTACTTAACAGTGAGGAGAAACAGAACTGACCTGAACTCGATAAGAAGTGAAGGAACCAGAGTGAACCAGAGTGGTGTAGTTTCACGGTGTGGTGCCGAGTTTGCCATCCTGAGAAGACTGCACCAAAAGGAGTACTGAGCGGCCTTGAGCGAAGATTTCAGAGCTCTCCAGGAGGGGTCCTTTTTATCCACACACAATTATCCGAGATATAAAGGAGGGGTCCGCGTCATCTCAGCGTAATATCGAAGTAAGTCTCAGGGATCCGCTGAATTGGGACAGAACGAGCAGAGTATTTATAACGGACGAAAACCAATCACAAAATATTGTTCAGTATCGAAAGCGTCCCGAACACCTCGAATTCCCTTCTTACATCAGGCGTCTCATTCCCGAAAGGAATTTCTATAGGACATTATGCCAACGCAAGCGACTACCCTTTTTCAAGACTAAGTACAACAAGCTTTCTCGCAATGTCCAGGAAGAGGTTAAAATTCTACGAACACAAAGGTAGAGCGAAAAATTGAAGTCTTTTTCTGTCCAGGACAACTCGCTCTCGGATACTCTGAGGGCCTTAAAAGATACCAGACTCATCCGATTGTCGCCAATGCTTGCAGGCAATAGCAACGTTGTCACCAGTGACGGGGAAAAGGCTCAACTGATCGCCGATTCCTTGAAAAGTCTGTTTACCACGCGTAGTAGTGATGAACTTGGACAGTCTCCAAAACACTCAGTTAACGATGGGTGTTTTGCTTACTGGTGCATTCATCGTGTTCCTTCCCCTGAGGAAGTCACTAGTGCCAAAGAAATCTTCGACGTCATCAATCGACATAGAACAAAGAAGGCAGCAGGTATTGTTTCCATCACTAAAGTGCTCTCAAGAACTTGTCTTCTAATATTATCTCGACCATTATCAAAGCCATGAATGACTGCTGGAAACTTGCTTATTTACCCGACCATTGGAAAGAATCCGTCATATTTACCATACCAAAGCCTCGTCTAAACTCTGCTCTCGCTGTCAGCTACAGGCCCATAAGCTTACTACCAATGTTATCAAAGGTTTATGAACGCATCATTCTGAAGAGTTTTAACGAATTCAGTGTAGCAAACAATCTCGTTCGTGATGAGCAATTCGGCTTTAGCCCAGGTCACTCCTGCCAGCTTCAGATCTGGAGGCTTGTTGCAGATCTAAACACTCCTCTTAACTGTGATAAGTATTGCGGTTTTGTCTTCTAGGATGTTCGTAAAGCTTTTGATCAGGTTTGGCACAACGGCCTTATACACAAGATGATTACTTGTGGTTTTTCGGAAAAACTGATTACCTTGATTAGTTCCTTCCTGTAATAAAAGATATTTCGTGTCAAGGTTGGATGCTCCATGTCCGACCCTTGTGATGTCAATGTTGGTGTATCCAGGGCTCTGTCCTAGGCCCTGCACTGTTCAACGTTTTCATCCATGACTTTCCGACTTTTACTAATCGCAATCCCGCTCACGTCATATCTCGATTATATAATAATTTTAAAAAAATTAAACCGACTTAACTATGTAATTAATATGGAACCATCTTGGTGACAAACCCAATCCAATGAAAAAAGAATTTTTAAAATCGGTTTATAAATGACGGAAATATCGATGAACATACATTAAAAAATAAATTGTTATGGCGGAATGGTACATTCGCAGAGGCCTACCACGAGATAATGATACGGAATCAAAAAGAATTACGAGGCTGTATTGGGAGTATGTTAGAAATGGCAACAGACAAGAACCAATATTTCGTGCAAACATCAAATTTTTAGTACTGCCACCCAGTGTAATAGGTGATTCGATGGGTTTGAAATCTAAATTAAAATGTTTCTTCATAAAGCTAAGAGCGTATAAATTTAATGTAGCATATACATTAATGGTGAATATTTCATTATCGTACTGAACAACAACATTTTTATATCAGATAGCGACACTTTAGGATGAATATACACTGAGTGGCCAGATAATTATGAGCACCCCATCAGTATTTCGTTGGGCCACCTTCTGCCTTCAATACTGCGGCGATTCGCATTTACTCCACGAGATGTTGAAAGGTGATGCGAGGAATCTGACACCATGAATGCTGTTGTCTTGTGCTTTCTGGCCACAATCCGCTTCAAACCCCTTCAGTCTCTATCAGTGAGCTTCGACTTTCGGGCAATGTTGCGCTTCGCAGATGCCGTCTTTCCCTGTTTCTTATAGGCTGTCATAACAGTCTTTGCCTGATGAACAACACAGTCCTGTTGCGTGAAATTTGTTGTTTTTGGACCACTTGTCCGATGGCTCTTTCAACTTTCTCTCACAAATGCTTAATTGGATTGAAATTTAGTCATTATGGGGGCCACCTAAGCCAGGTTCGTCATCGTTCGTGGCGATCGCGACAATCTCGCCTTACTATCATTTTCAATTGTCGAATCAATTTAGGGGTTAAAGCATACATTCACTAACAAAAAAATTGTTTTCAGCAAACAACGCACAGGAATTGTTTGTTCTTGAAACTATTCCTGCAAAATACAGGGTGATTACAAAAGAATTCACACTTTTAAAAATGTATTACATCAAAGCTATTCAGAATATAGACACACCACATACGGATTCTTAAAGAAAAACTCTGGAAGTTTATTGTTACACGTAGTATTACGTAACTTGAGGATGATACCAAACAATAACCTGAGGATTGATTGGTCGAGCAAACAATAACCTGGAACTTGCAAAGTGGCCACTGCGGAGCCCCGACCTCACACCTTGTGATTTCTTTTTATGTGGGTGTGTAAAGGACAAGGTCTTCACCCTAACCCTTCCCCGTGACCTAGACGAGCAGAAAAAACGTATTACCGTAGCGATACGTGGGATTGATGAGACATGTTAATGCGGGTTTGGGACGAATTAGACTACAAGGGGGCATATTGAACATCTTTAACTGTGTCACAATAAACTTCAAGAGTTTTTCTTTAAAAATCCGTATGTGGTGTGTCTATATTGAATAGCTTTGATGTAATAAATATTTAAAATTGTGAAGTTCTTTTGTAATCACCCTGTACAAGTAACTTGGCATGCTGCATTGTCACGCTGGAAGAAGCCATCTCCATTACGATACACCATCAATATGATTGCCTGAACTTGATCAGCAAAGGTACTTAGTTATGTACTGATATTCGGACATTTTTCTACACAGATTAAGGACCCATATTATGCCAGGAAAATATGCCCCAAACCATGACTGCCTCCACAAGCTTGAACGATTGTACTCATGCATATGGGATCCATGCTTTCATGCACTTTACGTCAAATTCTCATTCTGTTATCTGCATGATACAACTGAAAACGTAGTTCATCAGACCACATGACTTTATTCCGATGCTCAACTGTCCAATCCTTGTGTTCCTGTGCGAATTGGCGACGTTTTATCTTGTTAACTGCAGATAGCAAAGGTTTTCGAAGTGGCCTTCGGCTCCAAAATTCGATACTATGCAGTATATGGCGAACAGAGCGTTCAGAGGATCCCTGATAAAGATCTGCGGTAATTTGATGCGCTGTTGCCCTTCTGTTGTCTTGTACCAATCTTGCCACTCTCCTTTCTGCCCGAACATTGATGGCCACAACTGGTACGTTCAGACCCAGTTTTCCGGCAGACAGTCCAGTCTGTAACAATTTAACAGCAGCTGCTCTTGAACATTTAACGAATGCAGCCATTTTGCTGATATTAGCTCAATGGCTCCGAGCGCCAACAATCATCAAAAGCTGCTAAATCGCGTCGTTTACCTATAATCTTCTGAAATAAATCACTTCCAATGTCATGGTAAACAACCTGCTTGCCTATTTACACTAGTCGGGCTCTTTAGCAAATTCAGCCCGAAATCACACTTAATTTACCTACAAATATCAGGTGGTCATAATAATCTGGCCACCCAGAGTAAACACTTCCTAGTATAAATCTCACTACACCATTGTACAAACATTTAACAATACAAATATCATTGATATCAGCGTCCATCAGTCGTCAATAGTTAGACCAGTCTGTCAGTATAGGTTCACATTCGTTAAAGAGTTACATTTCAAAAGATTGCAAAAACGCCTGCTCTCCTATAACTTATAATACCATATTATTGAATAGTTTTATATTTGTTCTACACAGCATGAAATCTTTCGCACAGGACTGATGAAAGTGATGGAGCTAAGATATAATACTTCTGTTACCTGGGTGCTTCAGGTCCTTCTCAAAACAAAATCTGTTACAAACATTTGGCTACACGAAAATCCAAATTCATTGTTTATGAATATAGAAGGAAATATGAATTCCGTGTCCCAAACTGTCGCATATACAGGGTGAGGCATTTACCTTGAGACAACTGAGTATCTCGGAAACTAAACATTGTACAAAAAAAATGTCCAAACTCAAAAGTGAATTATTTCGCGGGAGAAATTCATTAGTTAAAAAATTTCCCCTCCCCCTTGTGAGAGGGACTGGGGGGAGGGAGTAACTTTGAAATCTTAAATAGGAATCTCTATTGTTAATGGTATATTCAGATTGTACACAAACTTCGAGAAATGGTTTATTCTTGGTGTTTTTTCAATTGATCCAACCGTTTAGGAGATAGAGGCCCTGAAAGTGTTGAACTTTTAAAGTTTGAACCCATTTCTACAGACATTTTTATTTATTTTTTTTATTTTTTAGAAATTCAGACAGTGGGGTTCTAAAACTATTTATTGACTATTTTTTATGGAAATGGGCTAAGCCTTTTTTTTGAAATTAATTTTTTTTTGAAAAAATGAAGAAATGGCAGAATGGCAGAAACATTCATTTCAATGCTCCAAATACAACACAAACGGCATGAAGAGCTTCTCTTATTGAAAAATACAATTTTCTTTTTGACGTAGAATACTGGTATGCCACGCTTCAATACTGGGATGCCACGCTTAAATCGTGAATGTCACGAAAAGTGATGATCACGAAGACCTTAATAACGTCAAAACTATTAATGATAGAAAAAATGGACAAGTGCGAGTCGAACTCGCGTGGAGAGGGTTCCGTACGATGAATATGTTATCTACCATGTTTTTTTTTTTAAATCTGACCCAAATTTGTAAAAGAAAGTATGTATGGTACAGGAATGTAGAGGGAAATTTCTGAATATATTGTCTATTGCTGAATTCTGTCTTGTTGTATATTCTTGAATACGTGGAGTAAGACCGAGTGATAGAAGGTATTCTGATATTTCATTTTATGATTTGTCCTTAAAATTAATAGTGAAGCCTCCTGTTATAATAATCTTTTCGGTGCTTTGAATTGGAGGCATTCACAATGCCCACCCCTTAGACTATCTATAAATAAAACCTGAAGAATTGACCGACCGTTCGACTTTGCGAATACAGTAACGATTTTTTAATTAACATCGTTCTGGCAATGCAGTACCACACATTCGCAACTGATTTTTATTAAAATTTAAATAAAAATTAAGTTTAATTTAATAATTTAAAATAGGTAAAATTACTTATTTAGGATTTTAATTTGATTTTCCTACTGTATTTAATCTAGCGCGAATTCTTTTTAATGATAATAGATATATTAAAAAACGTAGCTAACATTGGCTGCGAGTAAAAAACGTAGCCCACGAGAAAGACAGGCCTGGGCACTCAAAAGTCACCTGACCACAGTAGTCTGAGCAACAATCCAAACTTCATTGTTTCCAACAAACGAAAAAAACTCCG
Source organism: Rhysida immarginata (assembly GCA_023313115.1). Taxonomy (NCBI): domain Eukaryota; kingdom Metazoa; phylum Arthropoda; class Chilopoda; order Scolopendromorpha; family Scolopendridae; genus Rhysida; species Rhysida immarginata. The sequence continues at coordinate 1,153,368 of JAHWFO010015411.1, forward strand.
ATTGTTAAAATCCGAGATGGAGTCAATAAAAGTTGGATTGTTGCTCAGACTACTATAGTCAGGTGACTTTTGAGTGGCAACACGGATGACACAGGCAACTCCCAGGCAACACCTTCTCGACACGAATGACTCTGACGTCATACAGTAGGCAGCACGGCCAACAATAAATACAGGCCGGGGCAGTTGAAAATCACCTTTTACATTGTTTTCGACTGCCCTGCCACAGAAACTGTATACATTGTTACGTCATCATTAAACGGCCAAATTTAGGGGTTAGTATTGGTAGAAATACGATTAACAATAGCCACTTTCTTGTGATGTAACAATGTATGACGTTTTTGTGCGCAGGCCTTCTGTCTAGGTGGTGTTGTCTGTGCACTGGCACCGATTTCCATTGTTTTAGTCCAACAATTGGATTGCTGTATTTAATGAAGAGCACGGTCTATAGATATTCATGGTCAACGAGCTTCGGATATTTTCCATTGTTTCGAGAAGCTAAGGAAAACAGATCGCGCCTGGTGCCGCATAGATCGCATTGAAACTGAAAATGAAAGTAAAGTTTCTGTCTGTCGATAGGACGGCGCTGCAGGCGTCTTTGGGCCGATTGTACATGCAGTGCACTTTTCAATAGAGTTCCCACCCTACCGGGAGTTAGAAAATTTAGCTTCATTTTAACAATGAAACTCGATGAATATCTAAAGACCAATGACGTATATTAAAGACTGTGATCAAAAATCCTCACCGGTGAGAGAATGATGACGTAATTTCTCACTGGGATAACCGTCTTTTTTTCTCGACGAGGACAATTAGACTAACCGGTTAGGCATAGCAGCACCATAATAGTAAAAGAGATTTTTTACTATTATGGCAGTACTAACTGGCGTTTCTGACCGCGTTAAAATGAGGTCAAAGTTTTCTCACTGGGATTTCTGACCGACCAAATGCTAACTCTTCTCACCGGTGAGAGTGTTTGACCTTAGCCAAAGATAGACTCCGAATCCTATTGTTAACAGCGGCAAAAAGTGAAGCAAATTGAGCCATGACAGTTCTGGGCAAGAGTGAGCCGTGGAGTAATTAGCTGTCTGGCTGCTTTGTTTTTGAAGATTTTGGGCCTGAGGAATTCCTCAAAGTTAAACTGCATACAACTGTACAAATAGACAAGAAAAAGGTTCAGGAATCATTTTCCACAAAAATAAATCAAAAATACGTAACTAAAATGAAAATACGTAACTGAAAGACAATCGAAACGAAATTGAAATTGAAACCATGATCGAAAAATTGTTTATAAAATATAATAAAATACTTCAAATACAAAGTAAACGAAAAGATAAACTTATCACTCCGTGAAAAGCGTGTGAAAGAATTATTAATCAGCTACTCTCGTGTTTAGCCATGTGTTTTGCATCAACTTCACTCACTTTCGGCCATGATAGTTCTGGGCATGGAGCTTCCCAATTTGCTTCAAGTTACAACAATAGAATTCGGAGCAAGGCTTTTGTATAGAACAAAACTGTCAGCTACTATTACGTGTTCAGCAACAAATATGTAACATTACCTGACAGTTTTGTTACGTTGTGCGATCGTTAGAATGCATTGTTAAGTTTGAGCTGTAGCCAAATTCATTCAAGAGAGGGGGCAAAAAACAACTCTTCAGTAAAAACAGCAATCCAATTGTTGGACTAAAACAATGGAATTCAATGCCTCTGCACCACAATGGAATTCAATTCTAGAAACTACCAGGCCTGAACATGGAAAAGATAAAACATTGTTATGTCAAACTGGTGGTGCTATTACAGAAGTTAGTTCAACGTCACAATCTTAGTGCTTTAACAATACATTATTGACGTCATGTTCAGGCCTAGTAGTATCTAGGAGGCCCTGGTACCACGGTCTATAGATATTCATGGTCATCGAGCTTCGGCCATTTTCCATTGTTTCGAGAAGCTAAGGAAAACAGATCGCGCCAGGTGCCGCATAGATCGCACTATTTCCGACCGCAACCTGCGATAGAGATTTTCATTGAAACTGAATACGAAAGTAAAGTTTCTCTCTGCCGATAGGGTGGCGCTGCAGGCGCAGTTGGGCAGATTATACATGCAGCGCCACTTTTCAATAGAGTTCCTGCCCTACCGGGAGCTAGAAACTTTAGCTTCATTTAACAATGGAGCTCGATGACCATGAATATCTATAGACCGTGCGACCAAATTTAGAGCTTATTATTGGTAGAAATGCGGTTGACAAAGGACGAAGTATGGTGATGTAACAATGTATGACGTTTCAGTGCGGAGGCTTTCTTTATAGGAGGCGTTGGCTGTGCACAGACCAGGGGATTAAAAGACTATGGCAATTATGGACACGGACAAGGAGCAGGAGAAGTTAGCATTTTACATTCAGGATGATTATTGAAAAACAACTCATTTATTTTACATTTGTCTTGTATTCCTAATGTATTTACGTTTATTATATATATATACATATATATTTTAATTTCTAATTTTTATTTTGAACAAAACAGTTTCAGTTTCAGTTTCAGGAATAGCTGAAGATACTGATCGATAGCACAATATTGAGAGATTTACCATGTTATTTTAAGACCATAGACTTCTTATAGGTTTTCCAGTAATCTATAAGCAAAGAACTATTTTCTGTATTTTTTTCGAAATTTTAGGCTCAGTAGTTTCGGAGATAAGGTGGGGGGAATGGTCAATTTCCATTTTTTTTCTTAAATAACTTTAAAACTATTTATTTTAAAATTATAAAAAAATATATTTGAGACCCCCACAACAAGCCCTTTCATTTGATGTATCACACGATACAGTTTGCAAAACTTTTTTTTTTAATTTTCTAATTTGCCCCCCAAAAGTGACCCCCATATTCAAAATTCATTTATTTACGTTACATGTCCGTGTTTGGGTCACAGAAATACATATGTGTACCAAATTTTAACTTAATCGGTCCAGTAGATTCGGGAATGCGGGGGGATGGTCAATTTTCATTTTGTTTCTTAAATAATTTTAAAACTATTTATTTAAAAATTATAAAATAATTATATTTGAGACCCTCACATTAAGCCCTTTCATTTGATATATCACACGATACAGTTTGCAAAAGTTTTTGTTTTAATTTTCTTATTTGCCCCCCCAAAAGTGACCTTCATATTCAAAATTCATTTATTTACGTTACACGTCCGTGTTTGGGTTCCAGAAATACATATGTGTACCAAATTTCAACTTATTCGGTCTTGTAGATTCGGAGTAAATTGGCTGTGAGACCGGGACAGACAGACACAGCAGTGATCCTATAAGGGTTCCGTTTTTCATTCGGACGTACGGAACCCTAAAAATGAATAATATTGCATTCGATAGTATAGAAAACAACGCATGCTGTAGACTTTCACCGACTTCATGCTGACATCATCGGCTGATGCAATCGAAGTACAAAGTTGAGTCTGAAAACCTTTTCTCTAGTGGAGATTAATTTAGTCTATCTCTGGCTTCCTTTGTGATAGCACGGCATTTTAGGTGTCATTTGTTTTATCTTTTTGCGCTTTATAAAATAGCTTAAAAATTAAACCTCAGTATTTAATAGTATCTAGGATATCAGCCTTCGAATTGTGGAAATTTTGCAAAAATTACAGAATTTCCAAGTTTATGCATAATAAACGCCAGAAAAATTATAGAAAACATCACAGGTAAACAGATCGAGAAATGGGGAATCCATGAAGACCTATATGTTCGATGTTGAACGTCTACGGGCTCAGCAGGAACGACTGAAAGTTGGGTCGTGGCGACGCCAAAGTGAACAATAGCCCGATACGCATGCGTCAATAACTTCCACTGCTCAGTTCGACGCAGTTCTGATGATATAAACGTTTCCACACCGAATGGTAAAATCCAACCCATGGAGGTGTATAATGAGCCTTAATCGTCAACATAAGCATCACCTTCGTCAAATGCGATTTATGTACGGAGCGATATACAGTGTGAGGCATTTATCTCGAGACAACTGAATATATCGGAAACTAAGCATTGTACGAAAAAATGTCCAAAATCAAAAGTGAAATGTTTCGCGGGGGAAATTCACTAGTTAAAAAATTACCCCCTCTCCTTTGTGAGAGGGGCTAGGGGGAGGGGGTAAGTTTGAAATCCTAAATAGGAACCCCTATTTTTAATCATATATTCAGATTGTACACAATATTCTAGAAATGTTTTATTCTTGGTGTTTTTTCAATTGATCCAACCGCTTAGGAGATAGAGGCCCTCAAAGTGTGGAAATTTTAAAGTTTTGAACCCAATTTTATCGATGAAGACAAAGAGATAGAGAGTGGGTCTTACAGACTTTCCTATTCTACTTTTTAATGGTCTTTAAGAATCGGAAGTCAGAATTTCAAAAATTCAAAATTTTCTAGTGCACAAGTTAACTTTTGGGGGCAGCGGTCCTATGGAGGCATTGTCTGTGTCTATTGAAAAATATTGGATTCTACGTCCAAATGAAAATCGTATTTTTCAATAAGAGGAAGCTCTTCATGCCGTTTATATTTATTGTATTTGGAGCATTGAAATGAATATTTCTGCCATTTCTTCATTTTTTTCAAAAAAAAAAAATTAATTTCTCTAAAAGGCTTAGCCCATTTCCATAAAAAATGGTCAATGTATAGTTTAAGAACCCCACTGTCTGAATTTCTAAAAAATAAAAAAAAATAAAAAAAAAATTTAAAAAAATTGATGGGGGGGGGGGG
>JAHWFO010015411.1:1158205-1191602 GCA_023313115.1 Rhysida immarginata
GGGGGAGGGGATAGTAAATAACTCCAAAACGGCTCATAACAGCCAAATAAATCATTTACAAAAAAAATTCGCCTTAATGAGAGGAGTACGTACATGTCGAGTTTATTGAATTTGGTTCGCTGGTTTGAACGCTACAGCCATTTTTTAATTTTTAGAAAATAATTAATATCTCGAAAAAGGCTTATCCAATTCAAATAAAATAGACGCTAAGGCACAATTTAAGGAAACCTCTAAGTAGGTATAATTTTTATTTGGTTCGTCATTTTGCCGTTTCAGAGGGGTTAGCTGCACAAAATGGGTCACATACGTACATACATACATACGTACAGACGGAAAATTTTTTATTCAAAATTTCAACATATCTTTACTAATGAGTTTTTAAGTCGATTTCAGCAAAAAAAAAATTTTGAGTTTCTGAAACGAAAACGAAGGCCTTCACTCTTAGAGAGTGGTAGGCCAAAAATTTCTGATCGTTTTGGTGTTGCAGTACCTCAGGTGAACTCCGAACAATGTGATATACAAGTTGAATGAATAAAAAAAAATTAAATCGACTTAACAATGTAATTAATATGGGACCATCTTGGTGCTAAACCCAATCCAATGAAAAAAGAATTTTTAAAATCGGTTTATAAATGACGGAAATATCGATGAACATACATAAAAAAATACATACAGGCGAACATAGAACCTCCTCCTTTTTGAAGTCGTTTAAGAATGCCTTACATCAGTGCGAGAAATGGTTTGCTAAGTGGAGACTCAATCTAAATGCTGACAAATGCAAGGCAATGTTCATTACGAAGAAACTTCGAAAACCCCCGAGTCCTCTCTTCCTTTCTGGTAAAGAGCTCAAATGGGTAAAACATTACAAATACCTCGAAGTGGTAATAAATGCCAAGCTAAATTGGGGGGACCATGTCTCCTACGCCATCAACAAGGCAAAGAAGGCAAAATTCAGTTTGGTAGCTCTTCTGGGGCGAAACAGCGCGCTTGGATTGGACTGCAAACTATTGCTATACAGGACGGTAATCTGAACCATCTTGCGTTATGGTATGCCTGCCTGGGCATCAATATGTAAGTCCAGATGGAAGGATCCCCATACATTCCAAAACGTTACCCTGAGGACTATCACCCAACTTGATAGGAGAGTCGCAACAAATGCTTCTATTGCTGAAGATTTCCATATACCTCCAATTGGTAACTATGTCCAGAAGTCGCTGAAGAAGTTGCTTGCGAAGATTAAGGACCATCCCAATCCTCTGGTTGCAGATATTCTGGAGAATTCACTCACATTTAGAAGTTTTCTCAGACATCGCAGATCTCGTCACGTCCTGGACATCGATTTCGACGACATCTAAATCGCCATCTTTCCCAAATACTGGATCTCATAGCTCCTCCGTGGCCCTCGTCAATCAACAATCAACTCAATCTTCCTTATAGGAAAGGACTCCATCTTATCCTCTGAATGACTACTTTTCATCTGGCATCTTGCTTTGTTCAGTGTACTTCCCCTGGTTACTTTCTAGATGAGTATGGCAGTGAAAGCGTTGCTTTCGGACCGCTCGTTTCGTTTTCCCTGCGCTGTTCGGTTTTCGATTGTCCCAAGTCAGTTCTCTCAAGCTCCTCTCGAGGTTCTCACTTGGTCTGCTGAATGATGAATGTAAAGCATTCGAAAAGCGTTTCCAGTATTATCAGGTTGTATTTTTTCAACTTATACTTTCTTGTGGTCAAAGAGTCTTATTTTTGTCTGAAGTTTTACACATTTTAATGCTCTTTTCATTTTAAGTATGCTATTGTGATATAGAAAATTCTACATAAGGGATGTTTCATTGGAGAAATATCCAAATCGAAAGATAAGTTTAAACAGGGCATTATCATTCATAACAGCCACAAGCTAAGTGCGCGAAGAAGCCAATCATGGAAGCATGATATATCCAATGAGTGCTGAGATTATTTCATTCTTGTCATTCCATAATATAATTGAATATCCTGTTCTCACTGCAATTTTCGATAACGATAGCGTTTGAGTGAAACGTTATGAACACCTGGTCATATATGTGGAATGTCACCAAACATCGTGAAACCTGGACTCCCAGATTCCAACGCGTTCGCAAAGGCTGGCCAAATGCTGCTCCACCAAATGCATTGTATTTGAAAATGAATGATACAACAAGAAAACAAGCAACAACTCTTTATTGACAAGATTCTTTAACACTTCCATTTTTTTCACTTAATAAACGTAATTTGGTAAAATTTAAACAACTTACAAAATTTAGGTAATTTTTTTATTAAACAGAAAATACATTTTCCATGCGCAAAGATATTATGAACTCAGGATGAAAACTTCTCTTCTAAATAAAAATGGCACATTTAATAAGCCCATGATACACACACTGGCCAATAAATTAGAAATCCGTGATGAATTACTGTACTGATATGTAAAGCGGGCTCACAGGTCAGAAACGATTATGATATGCAAATGAATTCAATCTTGTGAGGTGCATGCCCATTCCAAGCTGCAGGTACATTCTAGGAACAAGCTGCAGCTGCTCAAGTTCAGCAAATTGGGTAAAACAGCAGACCTGTCTGAGTTCCAAAAAGGAGTTATAGTGGGAGCCCGTCTAGCTGGAGCTACGATTTCCAGGACAGTACAACTGATCGGTATCTCAAAAGGAAAGTTTGGGACATGTTGGAAAGAGACATTCGTCGAAGGCATCCGCTTCCGTCTACTCTGCAGGACCTGAAGGTCTTTCTGACGAATGCATGGTCTGAGATTACCTGACCTGCATTGCAACACCTTGTAGAGACCATGCCGAACCGGGTATGTTCTGTAATTACAGCGAAAAGAGGGTCAATACCTTATTGAACGAAGGTTTCTAATTTATTGACCGGTTTGTGTGTGTATATATATTTTCTTTGAAAAGTCCTTTACATGTGCACCTTTAATAATCTCTTTCTCTTGGTGCCTCTACCGATCCGGAAGCTAGCGACCAACATGCGCTACTTACATATTGGTTATATACTAGGAAGAGAATAATGCATTGGTTTCCCCTTTCCTTCCGCATTTAACGACTGCTGTAAGATGGGAGCAGCAGCCGGGACCGACGGCTTTACGTACCCTCTGAAGCAGGAGGGGGGTAGAGATTGCATGGTACTGGATGATCACAGAACTGGCTTGATTTGTGAAAGCCCCCTAAACCGCGGCCTCCCCGCGACCTTTAATAAAAAGTTCATTATAATAAGAGAAACTGGACATTTCTATTCGTTGTCGTCCCAAGAAAGTCTTCTGGGCTTTATGCCTCGCGGAAAGTCATTAACAGAGAAATATGTAAGAAAAAAAAATTCATTCATGGCAAAGGAATATCAGCAACATCTTATTGTCGAAGTATACCGTTTACAAACTATAGTTCAAAATGTCATCAAAAAAGTGAAAAATATGAAACGTAAAAAGCCCAGGTCGACATCAAAAACTTACGCTCACGATACGCTCACGACCTACAGTGGATGACAATTCGGTGGACGTGCCAATTCGGTGAAAGTCAATTCTGTGGACGCGGCAATTGTGTAAATGTCAATTCGAAGGACGCGACAGCTCGGTGGACGACAATTCGGTAGAAATGCAAATTCGGCCGAGATTTTAAATCATTGAAGAATTTTAGATATTAACTAGTTAGTGTTTTATAATTGCCACACCTTTATTGCAATTATAAGCAATTTGCTTCATTCATTTTATGTCGAAGTCAATTTTTATGCGAGAATATTTTATTTATTATTTATTAGTTTACTAGCAGGCGAACCGACATTGCACGGGATAATTACACTTGCAGCACAATCTCAAGAAATTAAATTATAACTCCAAATTGGTTAAATAATAACTTAATTAAAAAAAAAGAGCGAAGGGACTATTCATTCTTAGAAAAATCCGAAAAAAGGAATTCTAGGTGATTTATAGTTCTCACACAGTAAGTTGAAAACGGATGAGTTCACTTTATCGCGCTCAATAGATAGGGACCATAGAAATAGTTATACTTTATACAAGGGGTGGGCACCCTTCAGATCATTGAGTCCCGCATTCCGTATTTTCATATGTTATAAATAGCCACACTAAATTTATATAATATTAAATACACCATCTCAAATAGCAAAATCTTATTTACTAAATAAATCTGACTTTATATATAAAAATTCAGGCTCAGGGTGCGTCTGTAAATGTTCTAAAAACTTTTGAACCACTTATCCGATTGAGCTCATATTCGCAACATATATTCGTTAGGTCCAGAGTAAGGCTTACATGTCCCCAAAATAAGGGGGCAGGGGTAAAAATCATACATCTTGGTTTATATTTGTTTGTTCACTCAAGAGATGGTGCCAGAAGTTGTTTATCTTTTCCTTGAAACCGAAACTGAAATAATTGCTTAGAAGCAGGACCGCAAAAAAGTCCGTTTTCTTCCGGATGTGTAGTAGTTTTTGCACTTTTCAAGGCAGGAAACGCAAGTTTTTTGCTGTCCGGCTTCTGCGCAGTTACTCCGGTTTCGGTTTTAACGGAAAGGTCTATATATAAATTCAGGTTGCGTCCGTAAATGTTCTTAAACCTTTTGAACCACTTATCATTTTGAGCTCATACTTGCACCAGATGTTCGTTAGTTTCAGGGAAAGGTTTAAATGTGCCGAGTGTCAGGTTTGCCCATTGGGGGAAGGGTAAAATTTGGCTAAGATATGCGCGGACCAACAATGTATGTGATGTCCTACAATGCACAGCAAAGTTTCTGCAACAATATGCCATAAAAATTACTTTGGCTATGGTCATGGATGAAGAAATACAGGATGGGAAACACCATTGTTTAAAGCGTGATTTTTTTTTCACCGGCGCTCTCTGGCTATTTGCGTGGGCATTACTCTCACCGGCGCTCTCTGCCTGTTTTACACGGCGTTCATCGGGCTCTTTTTTGATTAAATGTTGCAATTTCTGTGAGTTAATATCCAGAAAAAGAACATATGAAGGAAGATTAGAATTTTTTATATTCATGTTTTATATTTTGCTAAACGGCCGTATTTGGCGACGCCATCCATTGGGAACTTTTTCAAAGAAATCTTTTTGAATTTTGAACATGAATTTTTTCTATTTAAATTGAAAGCTTTTTTATTTGCTCGGGGCCAAATACGAAAAAATTTTGATTCATCTGAATGTGAATGTATAGCTAAAATTAACGCATGAACAAAGTGTAGAATTAATAAACCATAAAGGAATGACATAACCAAGTACCGAAAGGGTAAACTAAACAATTCGACTATATTTTTCAACTGGCCTATGTTAACATTGAAAGTTTCTAATAGACCATAATGATACCATTAAACCACGTACCTTGGAACCACTTTAAATTATCAATAACTTTACGTTGTATTCATTGAAAGTTGTTAAATATAAGTATAGCATATTTTAATAACATTGAAAGTTCCAATGAATTATAATGGTTCCACTAAACCAGGTGCCTTTGAAACAATTTCCACTATCATTAATTTTATGTTAAATTCATTCATAATAGGTCATTCCAAATTGCTTGATATATTACATGCAATATCTTAGCTTTGAAAGATCCAATGAACCATAACAGTTCCACTAAACCAGGTGCCTTTGATCCTATTTCATCTATCAATAATTTGACGTTGTATTCATTCATGAAATCTCATTCCATGTTGGTAAGAGCAGTGACAGCGATAGGCATGGTCCCCGGTTGGAATCCGGGTTGCAGAATTTTTCCTTCCCTTTTCAATTTGTCTTTCGAAATCTTGGAGATGTTTCTTCAGTTATTATCTTATATTTGAGTCATTCCATGTTGTTTGATATATAACATACAATATCTCAACATTGAAAGTTCTAATGAATTTTAATGGTTCCACTAAACCAGGTGCCTTTAAAACAGTTTCGACTATCATTATATTTACGTTAAATATAATCATGAGTCGTCACTCCAAATAGTTTGATATATAGCATGCCATATCTCAGAATTAAAATTTCCAATGAACCATAATAGTTCTACTAAAAGTCATCCAGAAAAGAGTCCCTTCATGGTAGGGACGAGAATCGGATTGCGGATTGACGAATAGCGAGTCCGAAAAACTAGGATCTAGCAGATCCAGTAGTTGGGGAACTCTGCCTTGTTAATGTTCTCGAAATTGACATCCAAGCTATGACGAGGTCTTCGAAACCTGAGGGAACTCCTGATAGTGAGTGAGTGGTCCAGGATAGCAGCAACCAGGGTATTTTCATGATGTTCCATCTTGGGCAGCATGTTCCTGAGAAGTGTTTGAACATAGGAATCAATGTGGTCATCCCCAGATCTTCATAGATAGAGAGATTGTTGGCAACTCTTCTGTCTAGTTGAGCAATGGACCGGAGGGTAACATTTTGGAAGGTCTGAAGATCTTTCCATCTCGATTTGCAAATGGAATCCCAAGCAGGCATACCATGAAGTAAAATGGCACGAATCACTACCTTGTATAACAAGAGTTTTGCTGTCCACTCTGAGAGCGCTGTTTCGCCCCAGGCTAAGAAACTTCGCTTTCTTAGCCTTGTTAAGCGAATATTGGACATGGTCGTTCCATTTGAGCTTGGAATCAATAACAACTCCGAGGTACCTATACTTTTTAACCCACTCAAGCTTCCTATCATGTAGGATGAGGGGCCTTGGAGGGTTTTTGCGTTTGCGTGTGATGAACATGAGACCAAATGAGACCCTACTAGGACTTCTTTATATGCAGAAACGGCAAGGGTAAGGCCGCATGGGATTGGTCAAAATTAGAATGAGTTAACTTAAACGGCTAATGAGAAGGCATAAACATAAATCTTAGTTCACCCAATCAGACCAGAGATTTAAAAATCCATCTGATTGGCTGAGCTAGAGCTAGGGAAAGATCGATCTTTTTTTCGATCTATCGCTCAGTAAAAAGATCGTTCTTTTGATTGATCGACATGAAAAAAGATCGATTGCAGATCGGAAATTCGATCCATCGCAGGGCACTAACTGTTAAATATGCTGATGGTAAAGTGTTACCTTGTGAACTGGCCTACAAAGTTGCGTGTAAGGATCCGAGATTTCTGGCATTTGATATTATTATTAACGAACAACTTGAGGCATTAAGTACTGAACTGAACAATAAGTATCTAGAGTTAGAATCAAGGGTGGAAGCACTGTCCAAGGAACTTGGTAGTAAAATTTACAATTTAAAAAAGGATGTACAAAGTGCAAGTTTACAGACTGCCAATCGCCATCATGGGAAGCCAATCAAGGAAATTCTAGACGAGATTAAAAATCACGTGGCTCTGGATAAAATTACTGCACACACGGGTCGTTCAGACACCATTAAAGTAAAATGTCATGACGAAGAAACGCACAAAACTCTAGTTTCTGGGATCAAAAGGAATGATGTTCTTAAAATCCAACACCATCAACTAAAATCTGAAAAGCTACTGAAATATGTTGTTCGTAACGTTGACAAAACATACGATCTCGAAGATTTCTTTGAAGACGTCAGAAGTGCCAACTACTTCCCGGACAAAGCAATTAGGCTTAAAAAAGCAAACGGGGCTGTCGAGATGCCAATGGTACTAGTCCTCCTCCAAAACACTGAACATAATAAGTCCTTCCTAAATCTGAAACGTATCGGTCCACTTGCTGTAGTAGTTGAATTATTTAGGCCATTACAATGTTACAATTGCTTACGTTATGGGCACGTGTCTCAGGGTTGCACCGAGTCACCACGTTGCAACAAGTGCGCAGGCGATCATCAATCAAGGGACTGTACGAATATAAAAGGTAAAGACCCGCCTAAATGTATTCGCTGTGAAGGCCAGCACACAAGCAGCTATACAAAATGCCCCAAATACCCACAAGTCAATAGGAATAGAAATTCTAAGGTAGTTGAAGATAGATCTTTCGCTTCCGTTGCCTCTGCTTCAGTTGGTAAGGGAGCTGTTGACCACAAAGAACTGGCTAAAATTCAAAGATTTCTGGGTAACTTAATAAATATGCTGATAGAAAGTGGCAACGATTTGCCACAGATTACCCCAGTTGAGAACAGAAAATAATCATGGTTAGACATCCGTATAAAGTACTAAAGCAAGGAAAACTACGATGCACTATCTGGAATGCAAGGGGGATCCCTCGCAAGTGTCATGAATTCAATGATTTCCTTTGCCGAGGACGACGAGGATTTTTTCAGGGGGGAAATCCTGAGATCACGCACTTCCTGCGGTAGGGAAGTAAAGCCGTTGGTCCCGTGTAGTCGTTTGTCGGCTGCACGTTAAAGAACCCTTGCGAGGCAAAATTTGCGGCCCCTATAACGCCGTCCTGAAATGATCATTTCAGTTGAAAAGGACGTTAATACCAAACAAACCAAACCTAGAAGTTCAACTGGCAAATCTTTTTACCAGTATGCTCTAATTTCACGATTTTCATTAATAATTCATAAAATATTTTTGAAAATCTCCATCGAAATTTTTGTCGTTTGAAGAGAATTCAGAACTGCTAACCGAACCGCACTTAGCCATATCGTATACCTCCTACAATACTAAAGGTAGCTACAGCTCGCATTTCAGCAGGCCGATGACGTCACGGGGATTCAAAATGGAGCGCGACGGATTTTATGAAATATGTTTCAAAACGCAGTTTTTATATATTTTGAGATATTTTTGGCAATTTTTAATATTACTACATTAATTCATTTTCACTGTAGATTATTTAGACAAAAATTAGTTTTTAAGTCAGGGGTGACCAACCTGCGGCCCGCGGGCCAAATGCGGCCCACCAAAGGAATTTATGCGGCCCGCGAAATGAACTATTTACTGTAAAATTTATTAACAAGCAAGATTGTACGTGGTTAATGTTTCATAAAATATTTGAATGTGATTTGAATTACAAATGGTTGGCCCCCTGAAAACCTTCAGAAATTTATTTTGGCCCCAGGCAAAAAAAGGTTGGTCACCCCTGTTTTAAGTGGTACTTGTCCAAAGCATTGATCAATTGAATAAGAGACTTGTTTAATGTGATCTATATTTTTCATGAACAATAAAATCCATAATACCGCAATGATTGGAAGTGGGAAATAATAAGTTCTGTTAAAAATAACTAAACTAAACAGAACTTTTTTTTATAAATCAAAACAGGGTTGATTAGACGAAATAAATTAATTCGTTTTTCCTTGTTTTTTTTCTGTGAATTGTATAGCGTACTGACTGAGTGAATGGTTTCGGAATATGTTCATTCAGTTAGGACGTTCCCCACTTGAAACAAACGTACACGCCTCCTCGCCCGAGCGCTGCCGAGTAAAACATCCACTTAACGTATGAGCGTTGTCCATGGCGTTGTCGGTTTTTATCGGTGATCAAATGTACCTCGGTATAAATCGGTAAATGCAGAAGCTGCATTGGCCTTTCGTACTTGCGGCCTCATGCCATCTTTGAATTATTAAATAAACTAAGAGTAATAAAATGCTCGGACAGCTTGTAGCTCATCTTTCCCGCGCAGTTCAGCCGATTATGTTTTGTCTCGCGGCAGCCTCAGGAGGTTGCTCGATCGGTCTGTACAAAACATCGACATCAAGGCAAAAATTTTTAAATAATTCATCCTTACAAACCTGGAACTATAATTATAATTATATAATTTTTTATAAGTATTTTCTTTGCATAAACAATGTAAATTAGAATTAAAACGTTAAATAAATTTTCCATCACATTCTTGGATCTCCAGATCGCATTTTATGCAAGTTTTTTTTTTTTCAAAATAGTTTTTTTTTTAAATTTTTATCACCGGTTCATACTGACAGGGTTACCTATCATTTGTAAATTCAACCTCAATGTGAGCAAATTCATTTTCATAAACGATTTTCACCAGCAAACCTATTACATGTGAGTATTGTCCTGTGGATCGATGTTAGTAATAGTATAATTATTTTCAATTAATATTTTAATTTTTTTTATTTATTTATTTTTCAAATTGTGATTAAAAAATAATTCAAAAAACAGCACACACCCAAAAAAGATACAGAAAATTTATTTGCTTAGAAGATATAAAGCCAATAGGTGAAGTTCTTCGAATGAACATAAGAAATCCTAATTTAAAAATTTGTGGGTTTTTTGTAGAAGATAGTTTATTGATATTTATAGTTTTGAAAATTTTAATTATTTTTTATTTTTGTTTGCTAATTTTTAATTTGTTTCATTATTTTATGCTATTGTTATTTTTAAACAATGTGACTTTCGAAACAGTGATTAGATTTGCTTTGTTGCTACAAATTACGCTTATAAACTGAAATATATCGTTTCTTATTTTATTTTATTACCTAAGTACTTTTATATAACAAATTTGTAATGAAGTTTCAGTATTTTGTATATAATTTAGAATTTTTAAATATTTCTCGATTTTGATTCATTTTTTATTGTTTCACAGCAAGTTGTGCAAAACTACATATATAATCTTTGAATTGATATTAATAAGTGCAAAAATATAAATAAATGTAAGATTTTATACGACTTAAATAAGATGTAAAATATGTGCAAAACATATAGTAATGATGTTTGCAAAATTCATGTTAGTACCGGAGCGTTAAAGTTGCTTACTCTTCTGGAGAGGAGTAACCGGTTTGGCATGAGAGCACTAACTGCCTGCGTTCGAGGCTAACGAGAGACAGGCCAGGGCACTCGAAAGTCACATAATCATCGTGGTCCGGCCAACAATTTATCTTTCATTGTCTCCATCTTGGATTTTAACAATCGGTAGTTTTAAGTTTGTTGAAAGCAATTTTCTCACCGGGATTTATGACCGACCAATCGCTAATTCTTCTCACCGGTTAGATTTTCTGACCTCAGTGTCACGGAAATCCCCGATCATCGTAGATCACGACGGTGGAATCGGGCATTTCCGGACACGATCGTTTTTCCATTCTAAAAGAAAGAAGCGACGTCAGAGGTTACGTCAGCAGGAGTCAACCAATGAGCGACAGGAGAGTTTTTCAAGCGCGAAGCTTGGAAAGGAAAAAGACAGAACGAAATGGAGAGCAACAGGAGAACGTAGATCTGAATCCTCGGAAGGCCGTAGAAGGGTACAACGTCGTTGCCGTGGAAAAGGGCTTACGTCGTGGCCAGGCAGTTGGACGGAGGGAAACGAACGCCGCCCGAGTCTCCAGAGCGACGGCCGATAACGACTCCACAGGCGAAAGAAACTGAGCTGTGCAGTGAAGTTATCACGGCGGAGATTTCGTCGACGTGGCAGTGCGGCAAAAATAGAAGAGATTTTCCTCAGCATGTACCCGTGCAAGGCTCTCCTTGCTATTTCCTAAGGTCAGTGGCCGAACAGGCATATTCTCTTGTTCAGGTGAACTACGTGGTTGGTTCTAACGCCATAATATCACGAGCTGCCTTTAGCGACTTATGGAATCGCGAACTACGCAATTCTTCCCAAATTAAGTGCGTGTGGCCGTCTGGCATGTGTAACTATTTCCATTATCATTTAGGCTTTGCAATGGCCTTTTTCTAATGTGTGCTAATGTGATAAAAGTCTAATCATATCCATAGTTCTCTGTCTGCGGAAGTGTTGGATGTTAGGTTGGTAATTCCTATTATACAGAAGATTTTAATTCTGTGTAGCCATTACGGCATAAAATTCTGTGTTATTCATAAAATGAAATTTTGTGTTTTAGGAGGTGTCTATGAATAATCCATTAAGAATAAGGACTCTTTATTTTGTGGAAACTGTTTATGCGGACTTAGTGTATTACCATTTATACTAATTAAATAATTATTTAATACCGTAATATCGGATAGGACAATATCAGACTTTTGGACTTGACTTTACTCATTTGTGCGGACTAAAACTTATGTATATCAAATACTTCTTATCATCTAAAATTATTATGACTATGTGCTTAATGTGTGTTTGTTAAGCAAGATACCGGAGGTAGCGGAATAAGCCAGATATGAATTGTGTATGTTTGCTTTAAATATTATTGTGATAGAGATAATATTTTTTTCGACGAAAAGGCAGAAGCTTATCTGAAATAATGCTACCCCTATTTAAACGATATAACTTGTGAACCGAATATTTATGTATCGGTTTAAATTGTCATTTTTATATTAACAAGTGTCACTTTTGCCAGTTCTATTTATGAACATATTTATGCAAGTGTACTTTTAGTGTTGTTCATGATATGGATTGATTACATTGATTTTCGTATCAATAGTATGTTATATCTGTTACCATTTATTTTATTGTGATACTGCTCATTGCTATAGATTTATTTAATGCTAACACCTGCTGAAGTAATGTGTTGTTGTATTGAAAATTCAGTTTTGCGCCTTGCAGTGGCAAGGTTTCATTGTTATTTTGAAGTTAAAAGTAGATTTTGAGTTCATGACCCTCTCATTGAGCATTACTGGAGAGGCGTCCACGATTTTTGTTTGGTTTGTTTTTGATTACTAAGATTTTACTAATTAATAAACTATTTATTTTATTTATTATAATCCGTTCACTGTGCGTGTTTTCATTCCACTGCACATATCTGCTCTCAACCAGATATATCGCACGTTACACTCAGCCTCAGATTCACGAGAAATTCACAAGTAAATCATTGTCTATAATTACTCATTGTCTGTAATTGTTCTGTAAATTTAGACTGTTTATTATAAATATGAAATAAATGTTTGTGAAGTCGTAATAAATATTTGTGAGAAAGTACTAAATGTTAGTGAAAATGTACTAAATGCTGAATAAATGGCGCCAGATACTGTGGACAGACGTCAGAAGAAAGGAGAAGAAACCACTAATCCACATAAAATATTTAATCGGATGATGGATGCACATTTCGGCAGCCAAGCTGCCTTCTTCAGCATACAGGAGAGCTTCGATCAAAGTAGGCATAGCTTGTGAAAATATTTTTGAAAATGTTTTTGAAAATGTACGAAAGCAATGTTTCACACATGTACGAAATGTACGAAAGCAATGATAGGCTGTACCATGTATTTGCCTATCCATTTATGTGCTAAGTCCTGATTATTGGGAAATGAGAACGTGGATACATGTTCTGGTTCATTGCTACTTCTATAATTGCTTTTGCAATTAGGGACACAGCACTGTCGTGGCATGGTACCTATGTCGTGCCTCTTGCGTATCGAGAATCAAGGGTCAGACTCGATGTGAGTCTGAAGTCGGCCCTGAAGTGTGACGTCACATGGCAAAATGGCACTTACATTACGTCCGGTTGATATCAAGATGGCGGCCCTGTTCCAACAAACAATTTTTTTTAAATATTTATAGTACACTTGACTCGCTCATCCATGGATTATTGAGAGAAAACAAGAGATGACCAGGACGATCATTTACAACATGTAGATGGAACTACAAGGAATGTGAGAGCGAGCTAACATCGCCTTGCTTGCCGTCCGAGGAGAGACACGCTTCAAAAGAAAGTAAACTGCGACTACAAAAATTCGACGCATTTACAGTTTTTTCTGTAAGACGGATCGTTTAAAATGCGAAATGAAATCCCTACTCTGAACAAGATAATGCAGGCTTAAAATTATTAGATTCACCTGATCGACTTTGTTTAGAATTTTCACTGACATTGGTTTCGTCTTCTCCAAACGGAAACGGGAAGACTTTTCAGGACCTATTATATTATATGGAAAGAGGCCAAACCAGTGTTGTGATCATAAAAATAAAATCAATAAACCTTTAAAATATATTTAAAATCATTAAATCTTAAATATAAATATCAAGGTCATTTGACAGTACGCAAGACTAAACAAATACACCCGGAGCATGTGACAAGAACGGTCTTGTTTTCGTGTAACTGTTTCTGTAGTACACGGTTAAGTTGAAATAGTAGGAGGTGTTGGGCCAGGGCACCAAATTTGCTTGATCATCGGCGTCCGAGCAACAATCCAACCTTCATTGTTTCCAAAAACCAAAAAAATGCTGATTATTAAAATCCAAGATGGAAACAAAGAAGATTACATTGTTGTTCGGACCTCGATGATCAGGTGACTTTAGAGTTGCCTGTCCTTTCTCTCGGTGGTCTCAAGATGGCACGTAGCCGACGAGAAAGACAGGCCTGGGCACGCAAAGGTTACCTTTTCTCAGTAGCCTGAGCAACAATCCAAACGTTTAGTGTCTTTTTCGTCGGCTACGTGATGGCAAAAGTGACGTCTTATGCGGTTCTTATTGCAGTTTTCAGCTCATCTATGCCATCTCATGGCTTTATACGTGGGTTAGACTCCGTTTTAAAAACGAGGAAATTATTTTTCTTTTTCGAGGACTATAAATGAAAACAAACGAAACTTTATCAAAAGCTATTTTTGTGAAATATTTCTGATTTAAATATTCTTGAACACGCGTTTTTCCGTCTCTCTCTATGTTGTCAAAAAATCCAATTGTAAACTTTTTTGTGCAACAGTTTTTATCTTGACTCTTCCCTCCACAGAAAAATTAAAATAGGCAGAATAAACTATGATGTCACAAACTGCTCTACGCAAACAAATCTCCACAGAGATACAGGAAAAATGATTTTAATTAAAACATTTTTTTGTTTGAAGAAACCCCCCACGAAATGAAAATCCCCCTAGCGCCCCCTACACGGCCAGAAGTATCCACAAAAAGGTTATTTCCGGGAGCCGAGTCTATAAAGGGACAGACAGACAGAACCTGAAGTTTAGTAATAGTAGATAGTTTCATAGTTTTGTGAGATGATTTGGGATGCCATCGTGTTCAAGGCTAACGCCATATAAAGAAATTAGACAATCCACAATTGCCAATACAGCATGCCAGCTTTTCTAACCTAAAATGTTTTGGAAGAGCTCGTAAACATATTTCCGTACAATGCTTCGGAATGCAGCTGAGCTGCGGGCGGAGATCTACGCCATATGGTAACGATCCTCCAAGAAATCACTGAGAAAGTTGTTGAAATCAATTTCACACCATACAGCTTTATCGAATGTTTTGTCTCCTTGTCCATGTATTCTGGTAAATCCTGTGGAATTAAATCTCTCTATATCTTCAATTTCATTTTAACTCTTACTTCAATCCAATGGTTGATCATTTTGTAGCAAAGGTTATAACTACTCCTAAATATTTTTATTTTTGGTTATTTTTTTTTCATATGAATCGCTTTAACTATTTTAAGTAAATAAAATTTGTATGGAATTCTCTTTTTTGTAGAAATAAGCCGGTGACAACATATACTCCTGTTTATGGTTCGTGTTTTACTATTAATCCAGGATTTGAAGGAGAAGAAGAATGGCGGACTACACCTAAAGAATGTAAGACTATAAGATCTTATGAATAAGATCCATTTATGAATGTAAGACTATGAATAAGATACATTTATTATTTAATAACAGATTTTAGATTTTGTCATCAAATATATTCTTTTATTTTGTAAAGAAGATATTTAAAATAGAGTATGCAGCCAGTTCATTGTATTGAAAAGAAAAAGTATTTGAATTTTGGCAAATCCTTTTCATCGGATGGGCAATAAATTATTTGTACAATAAAAAACGTACAAGAAAGGTTTTTACACAATGAAAACAGAAACTCTTATAGTCAAGTTTTTACACAAGTCTTAATCATATTATTACAAATCAGTCCATCTTGACACGATCAATTTTGTGGCCCCTAAAAATACCAGTACACAGGGCAACAATGTTTTGAGCGCCTGCCGTGTGGTATAACAGGTTGAGCATACAATCCAACAGAAAAGTACGTGCTATGTTGATAGTATTTTAATATATTTAATTCCCATCCGTAACTTATTAGGACCGATAGATACTTATGTTTTCACAATTTGCGTCCGTCTATCCGTAGGTGCTCTAGCTTTCGGACGCATCCGAATTTTCGAGTTGCGTTTTCGCCATTCAACAAATTAGGCAAGACGGCAGACTGAGTTCGTTGGTGAAAATAAATCGGTGAAATACTTCTACTTCAAAAGGTACTACGTCACAAAAAACAGAGGGGACCACGTTTATTACTATAAAATTCCATGTATTGGTCAAAGAACAATGGCCCATGCATTGATCAAAGCTTTTCTTTCTTTGCCATGTGACAGCTAAGGCAGAGAAAAGGCTTGTGAATTAAGTGAATATACGTGATACCCTTCCATGGTGGCATAATTGGTTCAATGGTACGTAAACACGTACCACATATAGTGGTATCATTACGTTCCATTGGAAACTTTCAATGGCAATTTCTTGTTTGGTTAAAAACATGGAAGACTTTATCTGTACTTCCAGTGGATATTAAAAGATCATTAAAATTCCAGAGAAACGTGAAATGTTATAACATAAAACAGAATTTGTTATGATTCACACGCAGTTGCATTAATTGAAATGAGTGAATACATATTTAAAGTTTTAAGCCACATTATTTATTGCTTGGTAAGATTTAAACGGACTGTTTGGAAGCTCGTTTTGACCAGTATAGACAAATGAGTGGTGGAAATTACAACATTATATTACAACAAGTATTGGAATCCGAGAAAAAACTTAAACTTTTAAGTTGAATTAGCATGAAATCTTACAAATTTGGTAATTTTAATATCAGATTAGAATGTTCTGAAACAAATAACAAGTCAGGCAACCGAAATGCCCAGGACCGATAGGATTTTAAAGAAATCGAGAACGAAAAGGAAAGCATTTGATTTCTAAAGAAGCCTTTCATTGTTATGAATTAGATGAATTTGCTAAGGAAGCCTATGGTTGCTAAGCAAGGTGTACTTCTAAGGGAAACGTATAGTTCAGACTGAATAAAACTATCTGAAAAGTTAAATGGAGAAAGTAGCATTTCTCTAAAGATTAGAACATTTACGAATCCTTTAATTTATTAGCATTCCTATTAAATAATCTTTCTTCAAAAACAATTGCCAACGCATTTCTGCGTAAGCATGTATCATTGAAGGGATGAGTAGCTACTAGCTATTGTTAAAATTTGCCTAACACAAACTAACTATTGATAATATAAGTGTAAGTAGTTAC
The DNA here is from genome assembly GCA_023313115.1 of Rhysida immarginata. Classification (NCBI taxonomy): domain Eukaryota; kingdom Metazoa; phylum Arthropoda; class Chilopoda; order Scolopendromorpha; family Scolopendridae; genus Rhysida; species Rhysida immarginata. The sequence goes on from JAHWFO010015411.1 coordinate 1,175,220, forward strand.
ATGCCATATCTTAGCAGTAAAAGTTTCCAATAGTTTCATAATGGTATCATTAAAACACGAATCATGAAACCAGTTTCAATTATCATTAATTTTACATTATATTCATTCATGACACGTCATTGCAAGTTGTTTGATATATTACATGCCATAAATTAGCATTGAAAGTTCCAATGAACCGTAACGGTTCCAGGAACCCAGGTGTCTTTGAACTAATTCCGATTATCATTAATTTTACTTAAATTCATTCATGGCACCTTATTTCAAGTCGTTTGATATATTACAAGCCATATTTTAGCATTGAAAGTTCCAATGAACCATAATGGGTCCACGAAAAACAGGTGCCTTTGTACCGATTTCGACTATCAATAATTTTACGTTATATTCATTCATGGCACATCATTTCAAGTCGTTCGATATATTTACATGGCATATTTTAGCGTTGAAATTTCCAATGAACAATAATGGGTCCAGGAGAAGCAGGTGCCTTTGAACCAATTTCAGCTATCATTAATTTTACGTTATGTTAATTCATGGCACATCTTGCCAACTCTTTTGATATATTACATGCCATATTTTAGCATTGAAAGTTCCAATGAACCATAATGGGTCCATGAAAAGCAGGTACCTTTGAACCGATTTCGACTATCACTAATTTTAAGTTATGTTCATTCATAGCACAACATTCCAAGTGGTTTGATATATTACACGCCATATTTTAGCATAGAACGTTCCAATGAACCATAATGGGTCAATGAAAAGCAGGTACCTTTGAAACAATTTCGATTATCATTCATTTTACGTGATATTCATGCATGACACATCATTCTAAGTTGTTTTATATATTATATTGTGACTGGTGTCAGTGTGTTTTGTTTATAGTTTTAGAAAAATTATATAAAATTTGTTTTTTTTTTTAACTATTTCCACGGAGTTTGTTTGTTCGGTAGTTGTAATTGTGTAGAATGAATTTTGTGCTCTTACTATTTGTGAATGTGGTGGGTTTGAAATGTGTGGGTGTAGTGTTTGTGATCGTTTGTGGCGATTTGTAGGGTGAGTACTGTGTTGTTTGATTTACGAAATGTTGCTGTAATATTTTTTTTTCATAAATCCATCTCTCATTGTAAAAGTTGATTGTTATCCGGTTATGGCGATGATTACAGGGTAACAATCGCTCAAGAACTTTTTGGTCAATTACTTTTTAATGAGTTGCGGCCGTTTTTCCCTTTGTTGGGAGCGCGTCTCGTTTTTTTTTCTTTTCGAGCGTGTGTTGCAGTGAAGCTGACGACGTGATAGCGATCGTTCGACCCCCCCCCCCCCCCTTTCGATGCGGCGACATCGCTACATAATCGGAAAATTATGCCGGGTAAATAAACGGAGTTGATAAGCCAGATCAATGTCGTTGTGGACGCAAAATTTTCAGATGGATAAACGTTGTTGCAATCCATGATGTCTGTTTTGGCCGATGCGAGAAATCGTGCATATGGAACGCTTGTCTGATGTTTTCTGCTAAGTTGAGAAGGACCTTCGTATGGAAGCTCTGCAGGCTGGTGAGAGCGTTCTGGTTTTCTAATTGATTTCGCGTAGTCAGTCCGATTCTTTTAACGGGGTGTAATGGTAAAATTTGCAACAAAAAATGTATCGAGAGCTTTGATCAACAGACATATGTTTGTTCATGTTAAACGGGAAATAGTTAATTGTTAATTTAATTTCGATGAATGTGAAAGTAAATGGAATACTAAGACAGAGAGCTACTTTCATTTTTAAGCTCCAACTGAGATCTGTGACTTTTTTTTTAAACAGCCTATAGTTATTTACTTGAACTAGTGAATTGTTCTTTGTTTATGTATGGGAATACATTTATATCTAGGATTATATATTTAATAGCTGAGTATGAGAATTTAATTAATCAGAAAGGTACGCATAAGTTATGCTAAGGTCTGTTAGATTATTGTCAGGCAAGATAATTGTGTCTCTGAAGGTATATTAGCGCACAGAGGGTGGATTAATAGCGTCCTTATTGTCATAGGTGTCATTTCACATTGTTTTGTAACGGGGTTATTGCTCTCTCCCCGATTTCCGAACCTAGGGTACTGAACATTTACCTTAGGGGAAACTTTGAACAAAAGAGAGCTCGACACGTTCTCGAATTCAATCTGTTGCGCTAATGGTGTCAGGACAATATGTTGCTAAGAAGACAATAGTATGAGAATTCTTTACATGTCAGCTAAGGCTTGTTATATTAGCACAGAGTTTAATTTAATTCATTGATAAGTTTGTTTAAAGATTTTTGTCCTGTTTGATAGAGTAGGAGAGTGTGGATCGGTCATTGAGTGTGGGGTTGACAATGTGTGGCTATGCTGATGATTGTTTGGATGATATGTATGGTTGAATGTACGCTGTGGGGTTAGTTAAATTTTAGTGGGATAATTAGAGATTCAGCTGTTATTGGGGTATTATGGAGGGTGCCTGCAGTGCGTGCTTGCTGCTAGCCCAGAAGCTAGAGGATTTTGTTGGGAGACTGATGGAGTTGTTCGCAGGACATAATGTTGAGGCACAAGTTAATGTAAGTCAAGTTGTAGAATCAGTTATAGAGGAACCCCAATATGATGGAATGGGAGTTCCTCTTGCCGAGACTGCTGCGAAGGCCACGTTGAAAGTTAAAAAGTGATGCAAGTTTAGGCCGCTGATGCATAGCAGGTGTGGTTATGCAAGTCTAAGGAGAGGCCAGATTGTAATGGTGGCCGCGGGGGGAAGTGCTGTTTGGTACCTTTAGAATTATAAAGTGGATATCAGGTCTTTATTTGAAGATTCGGGGTATTAGATACGGAGACATTAAAATTGTTAATAGGGAGCGCATAAGCATGGCTTATCTCCAACAAAAGCTTGGCGCCGGTCGTAAACATACTGTAGAACCAAAACGGGATGTCGCGACTGAAACAGGACAGGTTAAGATGCAGGATGTTGCAGTAGGGACAGTTGAAATTACTGTGGTGAGCCTGGCAGTGAGTACAGACGAAGTGGTTATGAAAGATAGGTCTGTGGAGACTGAGGAGATTAAGGTTGAGAAGTTAATGATCGATGAGGGGACAATGTATGAGAACCTCATAGGTTGTCAGCCGGTTGATGTAGTGTTGGATGGGGAGGTCTACAGTGTGGATGGTACAGTTGATAGCCAGGTGTTAACCACAGAGTTGGGTAAAGCAGAGGAAGACGTACCCGATCATTGGGACCAGGCATCCATCGAACCGGATGAGCAAAGTCCCGAAAGGTCGAACGTAAACATGGATGTAGCGAATACGCTCGCGGAGGAATGTCGATTAGGAGGGGAGGATAATAGGAGTGGCAAGCACACGACAATAATGGCGAATAAACCGTCGGCTGAAAAGTGTCGGACGAACGGGAGGCATAAGCGGTCTTTCAGGCGTAATAAAGTAGATGACCTCAGTAGTGTGGAGAAGGTCGCTCTGGAGATGCCATATCGGAGACAAGGTGTAAAAGGCCTAATGAGGGAGTTTGCCCACCCTGATAGGGTGAGGAAAGGTCATTCAAATGATGGCAGCTGCCACCATTCGAGACTGCCACCTTAGTTTACGAACCAGTTTAGGGGCAGAGAGATTAACATAGTAGTTAATGGGAGTGAATAAAAGGTTAGTGTTAGTGTTCGTTGTGGTGTATTTGTAGTGTGCATGCGACTCTTAGGGGCAAAAGAATTGCGTTCTTATGTTCTTAAGAGGGGGCGTATGTGACTGGTGTCACTGTGATTTGATTATAGTTTTAAAAAAATTATATAAAATTTTTTTTTTTTTTTCAAACTATTTCCACGGAGTTTGTTTGTTCGGTAGTTGTAATTGTGTAGAATGAATTTTGTGCTCATACTGTTTGTGAATGTGGTTGGTTTGAAATGTGTGGGTGTTTTGTTCGTGATCGTTTGTGGCGATTTGTAGGGTGAGTACTGTGTTGTTTGATTTACAAAATGTTGCTGTAATATTTTTTTTTATAAATCGATCTTTCGTTGTAAAAGTTGATTGTTATCCGGTTACGGCGATGATTACCGGGTAACAATCGCTCAAGAACTTTTTGGTCAATTACTTTTTAATGAGTTGTGGCTGTTTTTCCCTTTGTTGGGAGTGCGTATCATTTTTGTTCCTGAGCGTGTGTTGCAGTGAAGCTGACGACCTGATAGCGATCGTTCGACCCCCCCCCCCCCCCCGTTCCTCGATGCGGCGACATCGCTACATAATCGGAAAATTATACATGAAATATCGAGGCCATTTATACATGGAATTGTATATGAAAAAGGTGGTCCCCTATATTATTTTTGACATTTTGAACCGGAAGTAGTTCAGCGATTTTTTTCCACCAACGAACTCAGTCTTCCGATTTCCCTAAGTTTTCGAATTGCGAAAACGGAAGTTGAAAATTCGGAAGCGTTCGAAAGTTAGAGCACCAACAGACAGACAGACAGACAGACAGATGGACAGACGGACGCACATTGTGAAAACATAAATACCTATCGGTCCTAATAATTGTAGCGTTAAAGAAAGAATACCTGAAATATTTTTAAAAGAATTGAACTATCATCTCAATGAAGAAATTTCACTGCTTGTTATGTCAGCACTTCTATATAGTGCTGGATATATTGCTTTCAAGGTAGAAAGAACTATAAAGTGTGCTGAATGCATATTTTTATTATTCTGTGATACAAGTTTAAAATATGAATGTTGTGAAGATGAACTTGCTCAATACTTAAAACTCCTGGACAGAGGTGGACTGAAATGGCCATGTGAGTTTACAGTTAGAATTGTTCTTATATATATCAAATTTTTCAGATTTTAATTTATGAAAAATTTGAAGAAACGTTTCCTTTTGTGAAAAATCAAAAACGACTGCTGATTCAGTTAGCTGAAGATAAAATTGATAACTTAAATATTATTCCTATTATTGTTTGTGATTGCATTTATCCACTGATGTTCTACAGTCAAAAGTAGTGGCCGACTCGGGAGGGGGGGGGGGTTAAAATTTGACGAATTCTGGGCGAAGACCATTTACCACAAAGGTATATCGCGGTTTATTAAGAGGAAAGAGTGGGAAGAAACGTCAGTACGAATTTGAATGCCATAGACATTGTGTCACCTGCTTCAGCCAGCGTAAATTTATGGCAGAAAAATTGGTAATACGCGGGCTCCCTAATTAAATTAATTTAATAACAATTAATAACAATATAAATAGAAATAATAATAAATGTTAAAAGATAATTTACAAAAAATGGAATTTGATAATTTACGTATAACTAAAACACTTGCTTGAAAACTTTAATTGCCTAAGACTGATCTTGTGACATCATAATCTTATGGCTCAGGCCCGGTAATAGAGAAGGCTGAGTTGTTGTTTTTCAGTTGAAACTCAGTAATCAGTGTCAAGCCCTACTATGAATGGTTGCTGCAACTGAAGCAAGTGTTATGCCATACACCTTGTGAGATAGGACACACTTTGCCTAATAAAAAATGTTTGTTTTAGTAACCTGTACCTGCTATATTCTTCTGTAACATAAGTTCTGAATCGCCTTGTTCCAGAATATTTGAACAGAGAAATTTTTACCGTAGTAGCGCAGAGCTTTTTTGTCGGTCGAGTTGACAAAGACACTCCATGTACAGACTCACCAAAATTATGCAAAAATTAAACGAGTAGCTTTTACCCAAACAAATACTCAGGTATTACTAAACTATACACATTGAAGTAAACTTCATGAATTCTTTTTCTTTGGAAAATTTTAAGAAGTGTATCGATTGTCTTTGCATGTATAATTAATTGGATGAAAAGTACTCGTAGAGTTTTTTAATCAAATTTGGTGAGTCAAACTGCTTGCGATCTCCTTGCGATTGCATTGAAATCTTTGCAAACTTAAACTGTAAAGATACAAGTTTCGTGACAATTTGCAATCAAAATAGTAAGTCTAGGAAACTAGATTTCGAATTATTGATTATTGGTGGCGGTGAGCTGAAGGTTCCTGATTCGAATCCTGAATGTGTATTTTCTTCAATAATTTAAACATCTGATGTTTGGAGTTTTATAAATTCCTTATTGAACATTCACGAGCCATTCTTTAGATTTTGAATATTAATATTCATTCAGTTAAGTGTTTATCTATATAATTTTGATGATTAGTATTACTGCCTCATAAGTGGGCAAATCTTAATATTTTTTCATTATTTTATTATAATATTATTCTAAGATCATCATGGATGATTTCATTACATCACTGTATCAACAATTAAACAAAATATTAGAATTTGGATAAGTCAACACAAAACTACACCAACATGACTAAAACAAAACAACGGCTATCACAAAAAAGATATATAAAAAATATATTATATTTGAAGCGCAAGATGAGTCTGAAACCTTGTCATTAACTTCGCAAGCGTACTCCCCATGGCCAAATAACAAACAAATGTCCTATTAACCGTTTCTGAAACTCAACTGTTAACGAGAAAAATGGCGTCCAAATGAGGGTGCCCCTCTAAGGTTGGCTGAAGAACGGAAATTTCTGAATGACCGCTTTCCCGCAAGATGGATTGGACGTGCATGACCTCGTCGTTCTCCCGACCTCAATTTCCATCTGTGGGGGCAAGTTAAGGATAACGTGTATGCAGCATCCGTCCAGGGTCAACACCACCTAGACAGAAGGCCTGCGCACAGAAACTATATACATTGTTACATCATCATCAAACGGCCAAATTTAAAGCATATTATTGGTAGAAATAAGATTAATAACAGCCGCTTTTGCGTGACGTAACAATGCATGACGTTTCTGTGCGCAGGCCTTCTGTCTAGGTGGTGTTGCCAGGGTGCGAATGAGCTTTGGGACCGCATTGTCGTCGAATTTGATGCCATTAGGAACCGCACAGGAGTGTTAGTACGTCTTGGCCGTTCGTTTCAGAGACGTCTGCACGCCTGTATTGAAGCACATGGACGTCATTTGGAGCAATATCTTTAAAAAAAAAAACAACTCACAGGGGCACGCACATTTGGACGCCATTTTTCTCATTTCAGGGCCATGTTGATAAGACATTTGTTTATTTGACCATGGGGAGTACGTTTGCGAAGTTTGTGACAAGGTTTCAGACTCGCCCTCTATAAAGTGTATAAATAGAAATCTGAAAATATCATTTTAACAACTGGGATAATCTTATATAAAAATAATTCCCTATTATTTGAAACTTACATTTTTTATTTTAATTAAAACATTACTGATTACTTTATTAATTTATATTTTAAACCAATTTTTAATGCATCCCCATGAAAAGGACCATTTGGCATAAAAATTATTTATCCAAAAAGTTTTCACTATTACAATACACTAACAATTTTTTAAAAAAAATAATTTAAAGCTATTAAAAAATCTACGTTATTTCCCTATACTTTCGTTAAATTTTATATTGCGGCAGCAGCTATTGTGAATATTTCATTTAACAATTTCTATTTTTATATTCTTCTACTTCTAATAAGTATTGAGAAACGGGAAATGACTGGATAACGACATAAACCGATGACGAGACCTCTTGTCCACAAAAGAATTTTAATTTGCATATACGATTTCGAACTCATTCAGTTCATTATTCAATGCCATATGTTCATATTCAATCTTCTAATAAGTATTGAAAGTATGCATTACCACCTAAGTATGCATTATGTATCAATAGTTTTTTAGGAGTTTTTTTAATTTTTAGTGTTTCTTACATGATTGAGCATAATCCTTCGGGCCATTCCCATTACAAAAGGGACAGGTGAATTTCTTATTTTGATTTTATATAAGAACTCTGGGGAGTAACCACATTTTTCCTGAACTTCCAGCATCTTTCTGTTGATTTTCAAGAACGGATTATTCCAACATGTAATAACCTCTTTGCTGTTGACGTTTCATTTATCTTATAATGCTTTTATATTTATTCTTATGTCAAACTTGCTTATCATCACTACTTTATTATGCTTACAACTATTAACTCGATTATTACCCATTAATATATTGTATTTTATATATATAAAAATGGATGTTTGTATATATTGCAACGTTCAACGTTCAGGCAATCGCTACAAATAAACCACCCCAAACACAACGAGACTTAAGTAGCTTTAGGAGCCAAAGTTAATAGTATAAATCGTTATTCATTTTCCCCATTAAATAAACACTGAGCCGTAACTCCAAAAAAATATTTGTCATTCTGAAAATTACCTATCCGAACATTATGAATTAAAGGTTCGTGGCTATTTCTGAAGACTACATGGATAATATCTCAATGGAAATTTACACAAGAGGAAACATTTAAATAAATCTCTTGGTACGTAATTACGAATAAAAAGATAAAATTTTAAAATATCAATTTTTCTTATTTAGTAGTTTAACATCAATACTGGAAACAAACGTTAAGTCAACAAAACTAATTTTCTTTAAGTAATCTTCCGGTAAGATCTTCGATATTTTCGTTATCCTCATCTCTTGAAAATACCATTCAATCTCTTCCTCCACGTCGTAACCTACGACTCGTTCTGGGAGGGCCGGAAAGTAAAAAGCGTTGCACGGCGCCACTGCGAAGGTGTCCTAAACGGAATCAAAAATCTTATCCTCAAAAATGCCACCAGTTTGAGCAGTCCTATAAGAAAAAGTCTGCTCCAAAGAAAGAGTAGCCAAAGATGTGTCTTAATGAAAAATGAAACAAAAAGTTCTTTTCGTAGAAAAGATGACTAGCACAAACAACCAAATACTATCCACAAAACCGGGTCAATAGTTTCGGTGTGATTACACATTTCCTTCGCCCGTCGAGACGATTCGTTCCTTATGTTAATAAAGAAAGCTGCGACGACTGCTAGGACGCGGTGATTCCGCAAAATCCATGAATGAAGGTTCGTCAGCATTACGGTTTCGACTGCATTGAAGCTTGCTATCTTCACACAGGACTAATCGCATGGTAATTCCGGAAGCATGACTAAATAAGGCAAGACTGAATACAAGCATAGTATTAACGGGGAAGGGAAGAGATAGCAAGGTAAAGGCTTTATCAAAGGCGATTAACAGGGTTAGTAAAAACGCTAATACAGATACTTAGGGCTAAACTTCTACATCTAATGAGGTCTATACAACCGGCAAAAGTCATGGTTTCAATCAGTTTCTCTGGCGAAAGATGAACGACGACGAGCTACGCCTCCATTTCTTTTGGGTCGCAGGCGATCATTATTTGGTAGAACTTCAGGACGAATTGACATCACGGTGGTAGAAGCACTCCATGGTGATAGAATGTTTATGTTCCTACCAGGCATTACGTGCGATATTAAGCTCCACCATCTTTCTTGAGCTTGTGGACTTCAACAGGCTGTCAGCGGCATCCGAAGAAGTTCCGCCCCCAAGGGCGTCCGGAGAAGTCCTTCCTTCAGTGGCGACCGGCGGTAATTCTCTCTTATTCTCGCTAAATTATTTATCACCAAAGCTCTTGAACAAAGCTCTGCTTGCGCGCGGGCCCAGCGCGTATAGATGTTCGTCCATGAAGGGAATTTAAAAAGAAATTGTTTAGAAAGGTTATGCGCATAAAAACAAAGGAACAAACATTGTTGGGAAAATTGCTATGTTTACTCAACAATCAAATCTTAAGAGTAATTTACTCGTAAAATTCAAGTTAAGATTAATATTTTTAGTTCCACAGATATTATCTTAATCCCAAGAAATAGCTTTGGACGTGGTAACCAAAAAACGATGTTATAATATTTTGCGATCTTTATTTTAATCACGTTTTAAAATATACTAGCAAAAAATAACTTATTATAAACAGACTTATCCGGTTGACATTTCCACTTTAAAATTATAAAAAATATTCATTCAAAATTAAAGGGCTTGGTAGAAAATTATTTCAAAATATATGTTACAATATGTATATATGTTTGTGTCTTATACAAATCTACAGTTTTATTCCAATCTAGATGAAATTGTACACACTTGACCTTCAAAGCAAGAGGAAAAGCACTGTAAATTTTTTTCGAAATTATTCAATGAAAATCGATATTCAGATGGTAGTGCCATCCTTAAAACAATTTTTCGTGCATGGTTTTAGTTTCAATTTTGTGTCGCCATCTTTTGAAAATACTGTTTTCGATTTTTAAACATGAACTTTTACTATTATTAAGCACTGAAAGGTGCTTTATGATATATATATGAATGAATATAAGGTCTCATGAATGAATTTAACGTTAAATTAATGGTACTCTAAATTGTTTTAAATACACCTGGTTTAGTGGAGCCATTGTGGTTCATTGGAACTTTCAGTGCTTAGATATTTGCTGGTTATATATCTAATAACTTGGAATGATGTGTCATGAATGTATATAATGTAAAATGATAGTCGAAATTGTTTTAAAGGCAACTGATTTAGTGGAACCAATATGGTTCTTTGGAACATTCAATGCTAAGATATGGCATGTTATATATCAAACAACTTGGAGTGATGTTTCATGAATGAATATAACGTGAAATTAATAGTAGTCAAAATTGTTTTAAATACAGCTGGTTTAGTGGGTCCACTATGGTTCTTAGGTACTTTCAAGGCTGAGATATAGCATGTTGTAAATATCAAACAATTAGGAGTGAAGTCTTAAGAATGAATACAACGTAATATTAATGATAGTCGAAATTGTTTTAAAGGCACCTGGTTTAGTGGAACCAATATGGTTCATTGGAACTTTCCGTGCTAAAGTATGGCATGTTATATATCAAACAACTTGCAGTGACGTCTCATGAATGAATGTAACGTAAAATAATGATACTCGAAATTGCTTTAAAGGCACCTGTGTTTAGTGGAAGTATGGTTCATTGGAAATTTGAATTTTGAGATATGGCATGTAATATATCAAACATCTTGGAGTGACGTCTCATGAAGGAATATAACGTAAAATTAATGATACTCGAAATTGTAATAATGGCACCTGGTTTAGTGGAACTACTATGGTTCATTAGAACTATCAATGATTAGATTTGGCATGTTATATATCTAACAACTTGGATTGACGTCTCATGAATGTATATAACGTAAAATTAATGATACTCGAAATTGTAATAATGGCACCTGGTTTAGTGGAACCATTATGTTTCATTGGAACTATCAATGCTAATTAAGATATGGCAAGTACATCTACGTCATTGAAACTGGGGGAGTAATTAATATGCATGATTTGTTTGTTTATTTGGCCTTAAAATTTCCATATTTTCTGAGCTACTAAGTTTTTTATTGTCTTTGGATTAGATATGAATTTCCTGGTTTCATTAATTTTGTTAAACAAACGACCTGTGTGAATGATATGATTAGGTAATTTTGATTATATTTTGTATATTTTATGGAATTAATATGTTCTCTATACATTAAAATGTCTATCCGTTCTTGGTATGTAAAAGTTGTCATATTTGTTGCAGGTTAATTTGTAAATTTCACTATTATCAAAGGTGTTAATTGGTTGTTTGAAACTAAATCATGTATGTTAAATATTCAAATAGACTTAGAATCTGGCACCTGAAAGACATCTTAAAATTAATTTCTCAACAATGAAACTTTAACAATAGCTTTACATCATCACAATTTATTATTGAATATAATGAACATCTCTGAAAAATTTATATTTGATTCTTGAAAATAATGAAACATCGAAACAATTTAAAACATTCTGGTATTTATATTTTATTTAACGAACTTATTATTGCAAATATTTGTTAAAATATATTATAAAACAGTACAAGAAATCTCCTGAAGAAATTCTTGAATTTACCCTTAACAAAACGCTGACCACAAAGAATATCGAGTTGGTTTCCAATCTTTTCTATCCACGGCTTTTATCCATTTTGCACGGCGATCAGACTCGGCTGGAAACGGGTGGAAAGAAATTTCAGAAATTCTTTTTGTCCCGATTGAACAATGCATCGCTTAGCACGTTCTCACCATTATTAAATTGGTATAATTATTAAATCGAAAACACGGTTTTAAACATAAAATATTAGTAAAATAATAGAAATCTTCTATTGAAATGTGCTAACATTATTACACATCTGGTTAAAAGGACTGTATAAATTTCTTTAATTCATATATCTTAAAAAAGTTTCTTAGTTCGTAGTTTATAAAATGCCGCCTAAAAAACGTAAGGCTATTGGTCAAGTCAACCCAAAAGCAAAGACAACAAAATTAATACGGAATGCGGAAACTATGGAAGAACGGGAGCACAGGCTTGCGAGTCAGCGTGAAATAGCACGTGCTTCACGAAACACAGAGACATCAGACCAGCGTGAGGCTCGACTCAGTGACATGTGGGAAAGACCGACAACATCAAGAGCTGCAGAGACGTCAGACCACCGTGAGGGTCGACTCAGTGATATGCGGGAAAGAGCAACAACATCAAGAGATGCGGAGACGCCAAACCAGCGAGAGGAGCGACTTTTTGATATGCGGGCCAGAGCTACCACATCAATAGCTGCAGAGACATCAGAACACCGTAAGGTTCGGCTACAGGGTCTTCAAGAGAGAGCCAGGACGTCAAGAAGAACTACTCACATCACTTTATTGCTGGAAGGATTCCATTATGATTCGCACAAAGACTATGCGCGACATCCAAGTGTAACAATTGGTAAAATGGAAAACACATTCAATTACTGCCAAGCCAAGAAATTTAAATCCGAGCCTCCTGGAATGTGCTGCAGAAATGGGAAGGTCAAACTAACAAAGTTGAAATCACCACCACACGAACTTCAGTGCTACATGTCAGGTGATACTGTGGATTCAAAGCATTTCTTCAAGAACATAAGAAGGTACAACTCATGTTTCCACATGACGTCTTTCGGTGCCACGTCAATAGTTGATCAGCCCGGTTATGCACGACTTTCACAGTGCAAGGTCAAATTTATCATAGAGCGGGTTAATTGCTACCTTTACCCGATCAGACCCATAAATTCCTACAACTCTATTTTATTGGAGACGAACTACTGCAAGTCGGTCAACGATGTGAAAACATCCTTGGGACGAGGCATCAGATTGTGTTGAACCTACAAAGGATGTTTCATGAACACAACCATCTTATCCAAGCGTTTAAAACAGCACTGGAACGTATGCCTACTGATGATCACAAAGTAGTAATTAGAGCAGACAAAAGGCCAGTGGGTGAACACGAACGGCGTTTCAATGCTCCAGTCGTTGACGAAGTCGCAGTGATTATATCAGATAAAGAATTTGTTCAACGTGACATCAAACTTCAACGCGAGGCCATACATTGCAGCGCATTTCGGAAACACATCGATGTTATAATACACTTCAGTGCCCAATATTATTCCCACAAAGGGAAGATGGTTACCATTTTAATGTAATGCAAAACATGCCGCCAACTAGTGAAACAAACAGTAAAAAAGTCTCGTCAATGGAATACTACGCATACAGGTTAATGGTGCGAGAAAGTGAATTAAACCATATATTAAACTGTAGACCATTATTCCATCAGTTCGTTGTTGACATGTACGCTAAAATTGAGAGTGAACGCCTTCTTTTTATACGTTCAAACCAAAAGAAGCTGAGATCGGAAGAATATATCCACCTAAAGGATGCTGTCTCGAATGATGGTAACTTGCAAGACCTAGGGTCATTGGTCATCCTACCAGCAACGTTCACAGGAAGCCCCAGACACATGCACGAATATACTCAAGATGCGATGACATATGTGAGAATTTATGGAAGACCGGATTTATTCATCACCTTCACATGCAATCCGGCTTGGGCAGAGATACAAGAAATGCTCATAAACGGACAAGCACCCAGCGATCATCACGACTTAATAGCTGGAGTATTCGGAAAGAAGCAAATGAAATTAATTGACGTAATAACAAAAGGCCATGTGTTCGGAGTTGCTCGGTGCTGTATATATACAATTGAATATACACTCACACAATCTGATTTGGCTGAAAGAAAAAATTCAACCTATACAAATCAATGATGTCATACGTGCTGGGGTTTCCGGACCCAATTGAGGATCCCATTCTTCATGAAATAGTTACAAAAACATAATTGTAACGTGTATAAATTATCTAAAGAGAGTACGCAGTGGAATTAGAGACACGTAGACAGAGAGCGTAATAATTAAATGGAATGTTTATTAGAAAATAAGGAATGCTTAAATAAATAATGAATCGTACCTTGGCTTAAGGACGATAAATCAAAAGCGTAAATTGAAAAGATAACCAAATAACTTATCTTCTACGCTTAAATACAAAATCATACACTAAAACAGCTAATGACCTAAAAAGCTAAAATCTCAATCAACTCTTATCAGGTAAATCACATTCAGAAATAAATAGTAAATCGTTTATACAACCTTGAAAACGTTACCAATAGTAGCCAAACAGGTGAGTAATAAAAATTAAAGAAATAGTTCAATGGATCGACCGGATCCCAACAACACTACTGAATTTAGCAATCACCTCTAAATTACTATCTATTCATGAAATATAAAAATGATCACAGGTTCCGAAATACAAATACAAAATTATGGAAACAGGTACTATTAATAGTCACTCAGGTAAGTATTAACATCACATGTTTAGAAATTCAAATATCAATAATAGACACAAATTTATATTAGCAATACCACCACTACATAATAGCGTAAACCAGTAAGACGGCACCAATACTTAGGTAACGTAGACAAACTTCAAATAGCTTAATGGCAAACACAGCACCTCAAACAAAAATCTGAGGGTTAAGAATTCAAAAGTCTAATTCGGGAAGGATATTCAGTCCAAGTTCACCTCTGTACTTAAAGACGTAGCCAAACGTATTAATAAAGCACTACAATCATGGATTACATATAACGTGCTAAATGACAGGCTCAAAGGCAACATACAGGAAATCACATTGACGCACAGATACAAAATTCGGAATTGTGTAACTGCAAACTGAATACCTCTTAACTTAATATTAACAACTTAGAACGCTACACTACGGAGCGTAATCCACACTAATTCAACTCGTTATCATTAATAGAGCGCTGATAACACCAAAGCATTTATTTGGAAAATCACACAAGAGAAATTCTTTCCTTTGGATTTCTTAAAACAGGCACTTGCGCACACCAGGCACTATACACACAATAATACAATTAAATGGCAATAAAACACTTCATAAAACATTGCCTCGTTTTTATGGCCGTTCACACCGCTCAGAATCACAGGGAAGTCTAAGTACTATTCAATATTGCACAACCATTAGGCTCGTAGCTGCCTAACATAGGTGAAGCCGAGGGAATGTTCAAAATATGCCGACAAGCCATACGGCCATAGTCCCTGTATAACGGAGCTCGTTTTCAGTTCATAAAATCACAGCTCGGGAAAACTCTCCTTAGCACGGCGAGAATTATTTGCTAATAAAAATTGTGCGCTTACCAGCGTCAAAATCCGTAGCTCCGCAAATCTGCTTAACATACGTGACGGCCTTTCCAAGCTCGCCGCCTCTGCTTCACTTTCGCTTGCTGGAAGAGATTGCCACGTCGACGATTTCGCCGTAGCGAGGGCTTGCTCGTTGGCTGAGACGCTCGGCTCGTCGCTCACCCACGAAGGCTGGGAATCTCCGTCTCCCGTCATAGGTTGCTCGGCATTCCCTTTCATGCCTTCGCTCCTTAATAAGCCTTTTTGTTGCCCGCAAATTTCCGTTTTGCCCGCCGAGATCCTTCTTGATCCGCCCTCGTTGCTCTCCGCATTTCCTCTCCCCCCAACGTCGCATTTTTCCTTCTCCCCGCGAAACTCCCGCTCTTGCTTCTGATTGGTCCGCGTGGCCCGTATCTGTTGACGTTTGCGGCTTCGCTGCTCCTCTTCCGGTTTCGATTGGTAAAAGGTTCGAGACCGGTAGCGAGGGACAATGTCATCGGAATTCAAGGTGTTATTCGAATTCCGTGACAATAATCCATGTGTAACGGCCAGTTTAGCGTTACAAATCTGTCTTTCCCTTCCTTCTTCTTCCCCCCCCCACCCCTCACACCTACCCTCTTCTTCTCCCCTGTGAACTATGACTTGAAGAAGTCGTCGTGAAAAAAAATATATAGTTTTGACGTCATTTTCTAGATGTCGAGGCCAACGAGAAAGACAGGCCTAGAAGCGGAAAAGTCACATGATCATCTGGGTCTGAACAACAATCCAATCTTTATTGTCTCCATCTTGGATGTAAACAAAGAGTGTTTTTCCGATTGTCGGAAACAATGAAGGTTGGATTGTTGTTCGGACCCAGATGGTCAGGTGACTTTTCCGCTTCGAGGCCTGTCTTTTTCGTTGGCTTCGCTAGATGTCCCTCCCTTAGTTGGAAAAGAGCGATAACAATGATGGAC